>JAQIWD010000459.1:0-21251 GCA_034694825.1 Anurida granaria
GCCAAGAATCCTTACAACGCTCACATTGTCCGTTCATTCATGGAAAAGAACAACTCCCTCAACGATTATTTCCTGTTTAACATCAGCACTGGAAGTTTAAGCGCCGCTGAAACCGTGCTGGAAGCAGAATTCCATGTCTACCGAGCACCCACCACACATGACTCCCTCCATCCCTCGCTCTACATGACTCCGTTCTACATTCTGAGTCTCTACGAGGTCATTGACATGCGACATCTCCGCATCCCTGACCTCCATAAATTGCTTGGGGTCAACTACGTCCCGGCTCTTGGGTCAGGATGGGAAATCTTCAATGTCAAACAGGTAGCGTCACTTTCTCACAACAAAATTTAAACTTTAGTCTTTTTTCAAAATTTCGGAATTTTTTTGAATACATTTAATTCGGTTTTTGTCCCAAACAGTCCGTGACAGGTTGGGTGAGCGGGGTCAGACCGAATCTCGGCTTCCTATTGGTCGCCACAAGCCTGGGCGGGGATCGTGTCCCGGTTAAGTTCTCACGCCGTGGCGAGACCGTGGATAGCAAGCAACCGAACTTGGTTTTGTTCACGGAGGACTCGACTTTAGCTCCCGTCCAAGCTTACTACACAGAAAAGGTCAAAGTGGTCAAGGTCAAGGCTGAAAACGGGACAAAGGACTTGGAGGGAAACGGGATCAGTGAGGAGGAGGAAACGCCTCCCATTTCTATCTCAAGTAAATTGGTCAATGAAAATTTATTAATTGAGGTCAAAGGTTACGCGTGGGATTTATTAATAGGTCTTGAGAATCCACGGTTTCACCACGCCCTCCTGTTCAAGGACTCCATTCGACATCCGAATTCGGTGAGTCGCTTCCGGAGTCGGAGGTCAAAGAATCAAACGGAGACGACTGCTGGAATGGTCACGAACGCGAACCAGTCTACTTCCTGTGGGAAACGGGACTTGTTGGTCAATTTTGAAGCGATTGGGTGGTCTTCCTGGATCATTTCCCCAAAAGGGTACAACGCTTTTTACTGTGAAGGGACCTGCAGATTTCCGCTAGGAACGCAGGTAACTTTTTGCACAAATTTGCAAAAATTCCACCCGTGTTTCAGTTTTTGGCAAAAACTTTTTGCCACTCCTAAAACTGCTGCGAAAGATTCGTTCTGACGAAAGAATCTGGTGGCTCTACCTGGCCTGATGTTAATCGAAACTCACGCAATGACTCAATTGACCTTTTTTTAATCCCCAGGTCAAACCCACCAATCATGCAACCGTCCAGAGCATCGTCCATGAACTGAAACTGTCCGAAGGTGTACAGACGCCTTGTTGCGTCCCTACAAATCTGCTTCCCATTTCACTCCTTTACTACGACGACCATGACAATGTCGTACTTCGGCAGTACGTCGACATGGTCGCAGAATCCTGCGGGTGTCACTGATGATGCAGGTCAGAATTCCTCATCCCAAGCCAAGGCTTCTACGCGATCACCACCATCATTGTCGTCATCAGGTTAAAAAGCAGCGCTAAGCCTAAACAGGAGACTCGGGAGTCTGGAAAAGTGCAAATCAGAATCGAATCAGAATTTATTTTTATTGCAAATTCCTCATTGCGAAATTACTAAACTCAAAGAATTTACAAATGTAAATGAATTTGGAGAAAATTGCGCCAAAATGTTAGTTTTTTATAATTGCCAAATTAAAACTTATTGCAATTTCCAATGGTTGTGACAGGCTCCTAATAATTATTAGTGTGTGGCGACGGTCGGGGCACTTTGCCTCCTGAATTCCATCGATGGTCGCCAACTGAATGAGTTGTGTCAAGAACGGGCGCTTTGTCGCTGGGAACGCTGTCGGGGGGTCACCGGCTCACGACGTTTGTGAATGCAAATGCTTCCAGGCGTCGGAATTAGGATTCTGCGACCGACCAGGACGTAAAAACGGGTGGACAACGATAGACCTTTTCATTTGTGAATCTTAGGACTTCTGTCACCAATTTTAACTGACCTTTGATATGAAAGAAAATAAATGATCCTGATAACCTGAGACCAGATAATGTACATTGGCGCATCATTTGACCCCAAGGTTATCGCTATTTCCATTATCACAATTATAAGTTTAGTGACAGTTTTCGCGAAAACTTCTTCCCTGGTGCCATGAAATCCATCGATGACATCCTGGAGGAACATCTTCCAGCGGCCGAATTGTCATTTGTCCAGCGTCAGCGTCTGTACGGAGCCACGCCCAAAAGGTCCTGTACACCATACTCGCAAATTGCGTAAATTGTCACAAGTTTAATCATGATCTTAATTCATATGTTTCAATAATACCCACAGGCTCACCTTGAATTTGACCTCCGATCTGCACTGGTGTGGGTACTCGTTACTTGACGCTTCCAGCGATGACCCTGGTAGGTCTACCCGTCTGGGCCTTTGCCAACAAGCTTTGACGGCTCCAACCACGGCTACGGTCCAGCTCCAGAAGGCTGCCGCACTGGAGGAAGGTCTCAAATTCCTCCAATTAGCGGCCGCTGCCGGTGTCCAGATCTTTTGCTTCCAGGAATTATGGAGTAAGGTCAAGGGGCAAAGCAGCCCTAAAATTGTGCTGGAAACGTCGCTGGAATTAATGTGACCTCTGAGTTTGTAGGAATGCCGATGGCATTTTGGACTGGAGATAAACTGCCTTGGCTGGAATTTGCAGAAAATCCAACTGACGGAGAGACGACACGGACGTTGAGGGTTGTCGCCAAAGCTTATGACATGGTCATTGTAAGCAACTCGGTTTTACGACATTGGATAAATAAGGTTGATGCTTGACGTTGGTTGACTTCCAGATTTCTCCAATACTGGAAGTGGACGAGAACGGAGAGTACTGGAACAGCGCAGTGGTGATTGATGGAACTGGAGATGTGGTTGGAGTGTACCGGAAGACGCATCTCCCGATTAACGGAAATGAAATGAGTTATTTCAGACCCTCAAATCAACGTCATCCTCCAGTTTTCCAGGTATGGCGACATGAATTTGGTCAAATCTTTCGGGAAATGACGCTTCACCCTTGACCTTTGCCGTTCCAGACAAAGTATGGAGTCGTGGGAGTGAGCCTTTGCTACGATCGCCATTTCCCCACACATTGGCACGCCCTGTCAATGGGCGGGGCTCAAGTGGTCTTCAATCCGTCCGCGTCCGTGGCAAGTTTCAGCCAACACTTGTGGCCGGTGGAAGGTCGCGCCGCTGCCGTGGCCAACGGTTACTACGTCGCTTCCATCAATCGGGTTGGGACGGAGACGTTCACAAATTCCAAGGGGGCAAGGAGAGAACTTAAGTTCTACGGGTCATCCTACGTGACCTCTCCTTCTGGGATCTGTACTCCTGTAATTGTGCATTTAATTAACCTTTATTAACTGGATTAATTGATTTATGTTCTGCAATGCAGGGCTTACCAACTGAGGACAGTGGACTCCTAATTGTGGACGTGGACTTGAGTAAATCTGGCAAGGTCAACAATGGCCAGGGCCAACACGACCTTTATGGAAAATTTAGTAAAATTTTCAAAGAAAAAAGCTAAAAGTTGGGAACAAAGGGTAGCCAACTTTGCGGAATTTTGGACTCAAATTGTCAAACTTTGATTGCGAAAATAACTTTTTGCAAAAATTTTTATTAGTGAACTTTTGCAGTACTAGAATTTGCAGTACTTTTGTGTACTGGAATATCAAAAATTCGACTAAATTGTAAATTGTAATAAAAAATTTTCTCAAATTGTCAATTCTTGTTTTCAATTTGCAAAACTCATACAAATTGCGAGTTTGCTGATCGATGAACGCTTGCAAAAAAAAAAATTGGCGAAAGTTTTACAAAGTGGGAGTTTTGCAGGGTTTTGCCATTTTGATTTAAATCCTGCTAAAAATCCTTCCCTTTATATCCGTATTCCTCGGTAGTATAGTGGTAAGTATTTCCGCCTGTCACGCGGACGACCGGGGTTCGATTCCCCGCCGGGGAGGAATTCTTTTTGCCCTTTTTATGCATTTCCTAATTCCTTTGAAACTTTTTAATTAAACTAATTACCTCATTTTAGTGACGAGGGAAGGGCAAGGAAGGACCGAGAATCAAATTTCATGTTTGAACTTGTTGCAAATTGCAAGCAACTTTCCTTGCTTCCTATTTGGCGGGAATTTTTATCAGCGTTTTCACTTTCTTTCATCTTTCTTTGTGTTTCTTGCATGCATGCGCTGCACGTGTTTGGTGTTTGTGACAATTTCTACCAATCCACAATCGCTTGTTGCAGCTGCAGGAGCAGACAAGAGGTTCTGAGGTCGTGCTCAGGTCATCAGGCAGTGGTATCGAGTTCGTCGTGAACCGGGACAGCGACATGCCCCAGAAAAGCTACTCCAGGCGCCCCCGGTCAACAAACAAGAGCTCTCAAAAAGGGAAAAATTCGTCAGTAACAGTCCAAGCCCCTGAACCATTGCCACCACCACCACGACCTCATCACCGACTACCTTTCCAGCCACTTTTAGGATTGACAGAGCCAGAACTACGTCAATTTTGGAACGGATTAGTGCCGAAGATTCAGGACTGGAATGGTGCCCATTTCAAGCAATTCATCAATAACCTTCAGTACGAGGATCTTGTGGTCAAATGGATGAAGTTGCATCCGCTTGATTTGGCTGCAAGGTCAATTTGGACGGGTCTGCAACTCCAAAAGAGGAAATGGTGAGCATTTCATAAAATCAGATTAAATTGCTATTGGCTATGCTCTATTCTCGTACGTTGTTTGACCCTTTTTGGTTTGACAGGAAGGAGCACGAACTGTCACCGTGTGTGCCCAAGTTTAAGGTAACCTTCCGTTCAAGTCGACTTGTTCTTTGGCGCGGCGAGAACCGGAAGAAGGAGTGGAGTCTATTTGAATCCTTGTCTGGTTTACCACCGTAAGTTCTTGATATCAGTTTACAACTTGACCTCACACCTTTACGCTTTACCTAAAATTCTTTTTCTCACATTGAATGTCAGGCTCCTGATTGATTTAAACGGACCATACGGTCAGGTCAAATTCTACAACCCAATGTCCCGCCTGGCGAAGATTTCTAGGGGTCCTTCATACACTTCAAAATTCAAATTGGCATTTTCCGGCATCTCCTTCCGCATCTTTGTTTTCGTCAGGCCTCACGCCTCTCGAAGGGTTTTAAGTCACGGAAAACTCCTAATTGGACATCAGATTAAGCTACGTTCTGGCGAGATCAATTCAGTTCGGATGGACAGAGAAAGAGTTGGTAGAGACGGATGGGTTTATCTGGTCAAAGTCTGGATTGAATCCAAGATTGGAATCCGGGAGAGGATCAACTTCTTAACTCCGGACTTTGGGGACGAGGGGAACGCTGACATATCGGGATATCATGTAGAGGTAGACCACCAAGGATACGAAATTCTGGAAATTCTTCCCAAAGTTCCTATCAAGAATACATTCCAGCCCCGCCGATTTCAGCCCAAGTTTCTCGTGGAGCGACAGGAGGCCGAAGAAACCAACCAACTTCTCCAGCAGGGTAAGACCATTAAATACTGCCATTGTATTTGTATATCTATGATTTGTGCGCATAAACAATGCTGGCTTGGTTATTTCTTTCCAGTTCAGGTCTCCACGTGTCTTGAATCGTCTCACCCCTCCTCTGTCCCGCACCCCAGAAGTACTTGGGCCAATTTGGAGAGGAAGTTGATGCAGGAAGAAGTTAATTGTGTCCCTGATTGAATGATTGGTGATCCATTTGGAAGCAGCGTCCCTTTCTTCTTCTTTTTTACTACTTTCATTTTTCAACATTTCTTGTAGTAAATTACCAGACAGGCAGGCGCGGCTGTTCTTTTGTTCTAGCTCAGCTTGCTATCAATTCTTTTTAATTCAATTAGCGTTTCAGCGATTACCCGCAATTCAAGTTCATTCCAGTCGAAAACATTCTGAATGCGCCTGGGTGCGTAAAAGTGGAATCATGCTGTCGGGAATTATGCGTAAAAACAATAGGTTTGGCGGAGTTGTAGGAATTTGTACTTTCCTCGTCATCTTTGCCAATTTTCCCCAAATTCAGTGCAGTCCGTAAGTTTTTACAAACTGAAATTGGCAGTATTTAGAATTCCCATATGAATACTAATTAATTTCTATTGATTTCAGCCTCTCTGAAAATGTGACACGGATTCTGAACGATCTTTTGAAGAAACCTTATGACAAGCGGGTGAGACCGTTGCTTGGAGGTAAGCTAACAGCGTCACAGTTTGTTCCACCGTGTCATTTTGGCTAGCCTTTTTGCAAACGCTGATTTTTTACCCTAGAAAATTCACTTTTTGTTCGAGTGAGTTTCAACTTGGATTCATTACTTGGGGTCAATGAGCAGGATTCCGTGAGTCCCACTTCAATTGAACTTTGCATTTAAACTAATCTAGTTTTAACTCTCGCACTTTTCTAACTTTGTTAGGAAATTTCTGTTCGACTGACACTCCGACAAAGTTGGCTCGAACCGCGACTAACGTTCCCCCCTGGGGCGGTTCCCAATGACACGATCCAGGTCAGTTAGGTTTAAAGTCCTAAAGAAATTGCTTTGATAATACGATTGTGTCCTTTTAAATGCAGCTAGGTCCAGAGCAGACCAAATTCCTATGGATCCCGGACACTGCCGTTGAGAATCAGCGAAAACTGGAGAAGTTGGAAGGTCAAGGGTCAACTTTTTTAAATTGCGAAGGATGGATCACAACTTCAGCCAAGTAAACAATATTTCCCATTCACATGTTTAACCTTCAGATTTTTACGCGTTATTCTTTAAATTTCTTTACATTTTTCAGGATGGCGCTGACCGTGGACTGTGGAATGAACTACGGCGACTTTCCATTCGACACGCAAACCTGCTCCATCAATTTCCTGAGCCGTAAGCACCTCACCCTGTTTCATTTTAGTTAAACTTACTTGACCTTGCTTAATTTCTGTGCGTAGATACCCATGACCGTCGTGACATCATTTACGAATGGATGACGGAAGAGTCCTCCATTGCAGCGCCGCTATCCGCTGGAAGATTCCAGGTGATTTCCTTTGATACCAAGACGTTCACCGTGGCCACCAAACAAGGTATGGACGCTGACGCTGGTGTTCACTTATTCGCAAGTTTTCTGGAGCATCCCACTAAGCGCTCCTTGTTGACCTTTGTAGGAAACTCTGTCATGTTGGCCCTCCGTCTCCACTTGCGAGGAATCTGGAAAAAGTATTTCGTTTCCGCATTCCTACCGTTGATTCTCTTCACTGGGATTTCTTTGGCTTCCCTTTGGGTTCATACCCCCATGATTGGGATTCTGATTAATTTCTTAAACGTAAGGAAGCTGAAGAGGTGGCTGGAAATCTAAACTACTTGAAATTGCTAACTGAAACTACTAAACTTGAAATTTTAGGTGTCTCTGATGAATATTTACTTGGTGGCGCTGACGGGGGACACGAGCGGGGGCGGGGGTGGTACCAGGGTCCGTGACACTTCGTTGGGACAATTCCTCACGCTTTCCTTCTTTTTCATCTTTACATCCCTCGCTGGTAATTTAAAACCTCAAATTCTGCATCCATCTCTCTGTCAATTACCTGTCTAATTGAAAACTGTTTTTCAGTCCATTTTCTGAAGTTCTATTTTCAAAATCACCCTGAGGCACCTAAATCTGACAATGGAGACGCTGAGGTAAGCGCGCCGTGCTAAGCGTCCTAAGAGACAAAATGACTCATAAATCCATTCATCCCTTGCTTGATTTCTATTAAACCTCAAAGTCAGCTCCGGCGGAAGAGGAACCTGAACTGGGAATTGAACTGGAAGATGCAAAGGGGAAAGGGTCGCCAGCTCCAGAAGAAGAACCAAGGCGACTCTCTGATCATACCAGAGGAGTCATTCCAGACTACGGCGCTTACTTGCAGAAAATTCGTTGTGGACTTGAAGCGTACGCTTATTAATCCCTCCAAAATTTCATTTGATGACTGCTGCTAATGCTCAATTTCATCTTTTCCAGATTCACTGGACACGCCAACTGGATTCTCCTCTTGGCCTTCATTGTCGTCGCTGGGTTCTATTTCGGAATCCACATCAATTCCCTGGAATCTCGCGTCGAAGACTTTCTGCGAAACATTCGCTACAAATAGAAGGCAAGCAGGGGGTGGTCAAAGGTTCAAAAAATGGTCAGGTTTCAAAATTCTCAAATAGTATTTAACACATTTTAAAAACTTCATTTTCACAACTATAAATTCTTAATTATCAGTAAGGATTCTAGAAATACTTTTGTACTTTTGTAGTGTAGTTTTACCTGCTTTTTGTACATAAATTCCGGTGCTGGATTTGGGCCTGGAAGAAATCAGCGAACCTCGAAGGGGTTGCGATGAATGAATTGCGTAATGGGCTCCTTACTTTCATTGACAACCCGGTAGACGCAGGACGCAGAAGACGGACGGAGGAGTTTTTTACTACGTCAAGTTCAACGACTTTGGAATCGGTTTCTGTTTCTGTCTGCGTGTCTAGACAGGAAAAAAACCCGGATTCTGCGATGAGAAAAACACAACAAGGAGATACAAAAGCCACAACTTTTGTCTTCAGTCGAAAAACAAGACACACACGTACACGTTCCACATCAAATTGTTGTAGTTTTGATAAGTGATCCACTTTTATTAATAAAACTCCTGGTTAATCCTCCTCATCCGCGGGTCGAAAGGTCACCTTCAAATTTCCACAAAATAAGTACAGATATCCATAAACTCAAAGACTGGTCGAGAGGTATGAATCATCATTTATACCGATAAGTTGGATCTGCTCCTTTCCGGGCCGTTACTCAATTAATTAGTCACTTTATATTTCGCAGTGTGACTGACCAAAGTAATCTGGAAGGGGATGACTAATAAGCGAGTTCGGACATACTAGGACGAGGATCTTCTGACTTTATACATCAGTTCCGTCCACATTACACTTTTGTGCTCAACTAAAGTCGGTGGTAGACACGGGTCAAGGTAGGTTCGCAGTAGGTCACCGTTGTCAACGGTTTTGTTGCCAGCAATGGAACCGGAAGGATCCGCTGCTACCCCGCAGCAGCCCCCGCCGAAAAAGACTCCAGAGGATTTCCGGTTCGGGAAGTTAATTGGAGAAGGAAGCTTTTCATCGGTGAGTAACCTGAGTCCGGAATTCGGAATCAACGTGCCGGTTCTGAGTCAGACTTAAATCCGAATACTAATTGATACATTTCTGATCCTTAGGTCTATTTGGCTGAGGAAGTGAAGACTGGAGAGGAATTTGCAAGTAAGCCATAAAGGACACCAATAAACTGAATTGATTGAATTTAGTAAGGTGCTTTTAACAATTTATTTCGTTCGCAGTTAAAGTTTGTAACAAGTCCCACATAATTCGGGAACGAAAGACGGAGCTTATCAAGAGAGAGAAGGAGGTTATGGCCATTTTATCTGCAAATCGAAATCCGCAAGCTCCCTTCTTTGTTCGTCTCTATGCCACATTCCAAGACGTTGAAAGACTTTGTAAGTTCTTTACTTAAGGTTGTATACTTGCCAGCAGTTACGCACTTCCTTTTCTCTAGATTTCGTCATGACATATGGGCATGGTGGAGAATTACTAAAGTACCTGCACAAGGTGGGCTCATTTGACATCCCCTGCTGTCGCTTCTACGCTGGAGAACTCATCCTTGGCCTAGCCCACCTCCACAAACTAAAAATTGTTCACCGGGACTTGAAACCCGAAAACATTCTCCTCGACCACCGCGGTCACATCCTGATAACTGACTTTGGTTCGGCCAAAATCCTTACCTCAACTGAACCCCAAAAAGTGGAGGAGTCAGGTAAACTTTGTGTCCAACATCGCTTCGTGGTAGTCTTGTCACAACATGCACAGACCTGTCTGTTCTTGTTTTCCAGTCGCCACGCCCAGCGATTCCGGCGATGACCCAAGTCCCAAGAAACGGGGAATTCGGAGTAACAGTTTTGTAGGCTCCGCCCCTTACGTCTCACCTGAAGTCCTCCAAGGAAATTACTCAATTGTTGGCCCTCCAGCGGATTTGTGGGCTTATGGGTGTATCCTCTACCAATTTGTTTCCGGACTACCACCCTTTCATGGACAGTAAGTGACCCTTAACCCCTTTAGCATAGAAAAATTCGTGGGTTAAGCTCCGCCTTTTCTGATTTTCTAGTACCGAGTACTTGATTTTCCAGAAAATAATGAAACTGGACTATCAGTTCCCTCCAGGATTTGACCCGGATGCTCAGGACCTCGTCGAGAGGCTACTGCGGCCGGAGCATTTAGAGCGACTCGGTGCCTTGGACACGGAGCGCTACTCCTCAGTTCAATCTCATCCCTTCTTCCAGGATGTCAACTGGGACACCCTTCATACCCTCGAAGCCCCATTGGGCCAGCCTTACTTACCATCTCCAGCCACCGCAACTGATGGTGGCCCAACACCAAAAAGCCAAGTAAGTCCAAGTCCACTGACGGGTCTGCGCAGAAGCACGGGTCAACTAATGACGGACGCCCTTTCCTTTCAAAGATTCCAGATTCAATCCAGCCTGGATACGATCCAAGGATTATGGCGGAACGAGCACTGAGGGAAGACGATGAGGATTTCCCGAATCTCTGCTGGAGGGATGGTACTGGAGGAAACAATCCTATAGATTCCGATGAAGATGAGGAAGATGAGGAGTCAGTGTGTCTCTCCAGTCTCCTTGCGGATAAACCCGCGTCCTCCCCGGTGGAACCCAGAAGGAAAAGCTCGAATCTCGACCAGAGCGCTCGGAGGAATTTCCTTCCAGCGACTGAGGCCGAACGGCAAGAGCGCCTAGCGGAGCAAGTTCGGAGCAACCCTTGGAATGTGAGCGCCAAGGGGAACCTGATCCTAAAACAAGGGCTTGTCAGTAAAAAGAAGGTGAGTCAATCGTAACCTGAAGCGCTGAAGGGCACTGGAAGGTGCTAATTGGGTTATGATCCCTGCAGGGCCTTTTCTCGCGTAGACGAATGCTGTTACTAACGGAAGGCCCCCATTTGTACTACTGTGAGCCCAACAAGAAGACAGTCAAAGGTGAAATCCCTTGGTCCTCTGCCCTTCACATGGAGGCTAAGGATTTCCGGATCTTCTTTGCCCATACGGTATGCTGACGCTAGAAATTAAAAGCTAAGACTAAATTAGTAATCACAATAATCTTACCCGAATTCCAGCCAAACCGAACGTACTACCTGGAAGACCCCGAGGGATATGCGCTGGAATGGTGTAAAGCGATAAATGAAGTCCGCCATCATATCTACGGAGAATTACAGAAACCAAGAGTACATTGAACTGAGCCTTAGCACTTACTAATTGAACCTCGGCCACGGAAATCAACTAAGCTTCCTCATTACTCCCAGTGCTAGCGCTGGTAAGTACATACGAACATAAGTTCATTTAGCAGAGATTTTTAATCCTCTGGAGACTCAAAGTATTTAACACAAGTTACACAACAATTTACAACAAGTACCTAATAATGAATTAATTGTGCGTTTTTTGCGCGTTAATTGGAGATTAAGGTTCGGTTTACTTACGAATTTAGACATGAGTGACGTGGATTTGGACTAATTAAATGTGCTCGATTCATTCTTACGGTTGGATTTACAAGGGGCTGTCTCCAGAGCCCTTGGTCTTCTTCTCAATGAGATCAGCGATTCTGGAGCGGAGTTTACCCACGGCCTCTGGTTTTGCTGTCTGGACACCGTTGATGACCTTGTAGCGCCGGACGTGGGAGGCGATGGCCTCAATGTTGGCAAGGACGTGGAGCCCGCAGTCGTAGCCATTTTCTTGAGCGTTGCAACCGCGGGATGAGAACGCCGGTCCTGAAAATTCCAGAAAAGATTAATAAGCAATTAAGTTTTCCATAGGTCCTAAGATTCCAGCGTCTGCAACATGGTACTTCTGCAAGGGTCAAGGATGTAGACTTCATGTAAGGTCATAGAATTATCGTTGTAGCTTACTTGGACTAATGGCATGGGCAACGTGACGAGCAAGAGTCTCTGCAGAAATGTTATTCGTTCCGTAGGAAGAGTCAAAGTGGGCCATCACATTTTCAATCCGGGAGTAAACCAGGAGTGACCTGTTGGACAAAATGGTCCGGTCAGCATTGGCAGTCAGTAGAAAGAGCTTCAGAAGGCGTTAAGCGTCAGGATAAGCAGATCCTTACCAATGAGACCCTCCGGCAGACATTTGGTCAGGATCGTCCGAGTTGTTGATTGGGAAGAAGACAAAGTCCACCTTTGAGACATCCCCCAAAAGATTAGGAAGGTCATCCATACTGAAATTTCATAAAATGAAATGATCAATCCAAGGATTGTATGCATGGTGAATGAGATTATCGTTATTTGAGACCTTACCCGCACAACTTGAGGAGTTGCGTCATTTCCGGTCCCACAATTTTAATCTTTGTAGTTTCCTGAGGGATGACTTCATTGCTGAGGTACTCAATGTAGAATCCAATGATGACATCGTTGAGCCACTTTGGACCACGTAGAATGTCAATCTCTGATTGTCGGATCAAGTAGTCACCGTAGTCGAGGATGACGTTTCCAAATGTGGACATTTTGAAGGTGGGGTCCTTAACCTTCCAGAAAGTTCCGCTCATCAAGGTCAGAGGTCAACTAACCAACCAGTGCAGTGACCAGTAGTGACCTGGGGGAATAGACGACAATACGAACGAACAGAAAATGACACCAAAAATAAACTTGAACTTTTTCCTTCCCGCCGAAAAGTTTGAAAACTTTGACGGGGTTCCTGTCGCCGGGGCGTCCGGAGACTTTTGATGCTTTTGTGCAATTTATTTTTGCATAATTCGCAAATTTCGCAATTTTTACAATCGCGATCACAGTAAATTTGAATGAAACTGATTAATTGAATTAGTGAAAGCCAAGGAGGGCAGTGAGTTTTGCGATTCGGCGAAAACTCACAGAGCCGCCGTGGAGGCATAAAATTAAATTTGCACAAAAATTATGTTAGCACTGACTGAAATAAAAGTGAAAGGATGTGAACGTGAAGGATTGATCCAAGATTTTGTAAATCCCGAACCCAAGGTCAAATGATAATGCAATTTCCCATTGTTTCAATGACGACGCCTCTTTTGCACACGGGTCTCGTAACAAATTGTGTCAACTCCATTTTTATCATCATTTCCATTTTACTTGACTAGAGACCACACCTCGTCAACCGCAATTGTCACTCTCTTACGTCTATTTTCAACAAATTTCACTTAAAAAAGACGTGAAAATGGTCAATTGTCCTAAATGTGGTAAAGCAGTTTACTTTGGTAAGCCAAATTTAAGAATTGCTATTGATTTGCCAATTTTATTCATCAATTTTGAATTTTCGATTTTTGAAGCCGAGCGAAAGACGTCAATGGGCAAGGATTGGCATTCGGCCTGCTTGCGCTGCGAGCGCTGCGAGAAGACTTTGGTGAGTTGACCTATTCCATGAGCCCAAGCTCAAGGGGCAAAGGCGTCAGTAATTTCGTTTACTCTTTGCAGACAATTGGAAGTCATGCAGTGAAAGATGACAAGCCTTACTGCCATGTTCCCTGCTACCAAACACTGTTCGGGCCAGTCGGAACCGGCGCTGGAGGCAGTAGCTACATTTACGCTGAAAAGAAATAATGAAGCACAGCTGGCTCTGACCTACCCTTGAAAATGATGAGATTTTTAATTTGAGGATTAATACTGGAAAAGCTTTCAATTAAATCCTTAGTCGTTACGTGAGATTTTACATGTTTAGAAGCAGCCATTTCGGGGCTTCTCACTTTTGAGCCCTCCAGTTAATTTGCAATCTTCAATTAGCAATCTTCAATTTGGCACTTTGTCTCCAACCAGCACCTTCTTTCTGTGTATGTTGCGAATAAATTAAGGCACACCCTTCTTGCAGGCAGGCCGAGTTAGTAGTAATGAATTCCATCGTTGTCCACGTGACCCTTGAGCCCTTGACCCTTGTGACGCTTCAGTCCGAGGAGGAACTGCTGCTGCTGCTACTTGACCTCCGGAACCCATGCATCCCTTTGGTTAAGGCATATCCCCCTAGTCCCGCCCCAGCCAATGGAAGTCCATACTTGAGCATCTTCTTATTCTTTTTCATTTTCTTGGGTTTCAAGGCCTTGGCCTAAAAAGAAAATATAGAAATGTTTTAAAATAAAAAAAAAAAATTTATTAAAAATTCAACAAAGTTATTTTTTAGAAAGTGTATTCCGGATTTTGTCCATGCTTACGGCAAGGGCTCCTCCGATTCCCAGCGCTCCAAGTCCAGCGAGCCCTCCAGCAGCGCCACCAGGAAATCCACCACCACCACCACCGCTGTGTCCACCGTGGCCTCCTGGGTACCCACCTGGCCCGCCATATCCTTGCGGATATTGTCCGTGCCCACCCTTCATCCCTGGCAACTTGCTCTGCGAAACAAAAGAATATCGATTAAAATACGCTGGAATTCGCCGAATTACGCTGAGATTCAGCGAAAATCAGGACGCATTTGCAACGATTCCTTACAGCGACACCCGCGAGACCTACTCCAGCCAACAGTTTCCCAGCCTGGTCCATAAGTCCACCACCGCCACGGCCTCCTCCACTGTGACCGTAGGGTGGTTGCTGAGGTGGGTACTGCTGTGGGGCTGCGTAGCCTCCGGTATTGGGATAACCTCCGTATGGGTGCTGCTGCGGTGGCGGGTAATGTCCCTGTAACCCATATGTTATTTAAAAACTGCTTCTTGCAACATGTTTAAAATTGGACTTACCGGGTATGAGCCCGGGGGCGACGGGTAGGCTTGACCTGGACCTGGGTATGCACCTGGGGGTGGTCCACCCCCATACATTGGTGGCCCATAGCCGCCGGATTGCTGCGGAGGAAACGGCGGGACACCCATGCTTCCTTGGCCCGTTGGATAAGGAGGAGGGACAAATCCAGGAGCTTGACCGTGACCGTGGTGACCTGGAGGTCCATAGGACGGATAAGGTTCTCCGTAATGTCCCCCTTGGAGGAGCGGAGGGGCAGAAGCAACTGATTCTGGGGATGGAGGTACGTGGGATCCTTGAGATTCGGAGGCGCCATCAAACTGGACAAAAGAGATTGTGATGTCTCCGTCAACGGCAAGGTGAGTTATCCGCTCCACTGGAACCCTGTGACTGAACTCGGCATAATGTTGCCCGTTTATTGCTATCTGGAAGGGTAAGGAAAAGTGTCAGGATGAGCCAATGAATGTTACATGGGTTAGTAACCCATCTTTGTTTACCTTGAAATGTTCCTGCTCACAGAGAAGCAAGACTTCGAAAACTTGACCTCTGACAAATGGGAATCCCGTCCCTTGCCTTTCTTCAGTTCCCCAAGAGGAGTAATTCCTGGAATTCCGAATAACCACTGATTCCGAGAAGCGAGGGTTGAAGTGCAAGGCCACATCGTCATGATTCGGATTGGAACCGCACAGTAATTCTATTTTGAATCTACAAAATATTTAGAATACGAACAAATAGTTAAGATGATGTTTCTTCGACAAATATTTGTGGTTGATGTTGTTGGTTCCTTTTACCCGTGTGAGTTGTGGTTGACCCTTCCTTGTACCCTTACAATCCTGCCATGACGGAATCCTCCTTGGATAAACCCAATGTAAGGGACTGGCTAGAAAGTTACAAAAACAGAACCGTTATCAACCGTGTTTCATTCCAAAAGAACAGACAAGCAGGTTATATACCTCAAAGGTCATGAAGAGGTCAACCTTACTCAACTGAACTGATTTATGGAAGGGTTCCTTACCGGATTTAGAATGGAGGGTTCCATTGAAAGTCCAACCACCAATAAACCGAGATTATAAAACGCCAACTAGAAGAAAAGAAAGTAATGCTTAATTAAATTAACTGATGCAAAGATTTGGTTTATTGGCTCCAAATTCTCTGAACACTTCTTACAAAATTTGGTAAGTTCTCTTGTTCTTGTTCTAACTTGTAAAATTTGGAATTTCAAAATAAAAATAAAAATCGAGAAGGACCGCTGCCACACCGTTTGTCTTCGTGCGAAAAGTGACCTGAAAACTTGTCTGACTTTGTGAGATTTCCAAAGCAATTTACACTTTCCGTTTCCTCGTTCATTCGGACGTGACAAAGTGACGTCAAATCGCTGACTCATCCGTAAGCATTACTCGTAAGTTTACCAATTTGGATGCCAACAATGACGTGGGTCGTTCTTGTATGTCACGCGTCACCGATGTGTCACCGCTGTGACCCACTTGTCGTCACCGCACGTTTCAACATGATTTATGTCGTCGTACCTTTGAACCCAGATTCTGATGCGTCGTCGTTGTCAGAACGCCCGGTCGTTGATTATTGATGTGCGTCAACAAAGGTCACTGGAAGCGATTTCCGCCTCCTGATGCAGGGACGCTGCGCTGCGTGTCAAGGTCGCTCGCAAGCTAATTTTTGTAACCCTGAACCTTCCTGGCGCTGCTGATTTTAGCAGCGTTTTGTGTAATTTGATTTGACCTGCACATTCGTCCCCCCAGGGCCAAGGGTCAAAATGGGAAAGAAGAAGAAAGCATCAAGGAAGGATACGAAACCAAAAAAGAAAATTCCGAATATCAACGACTTGGAGGAAGCGGACACGGCCATCATCGACTTTGACAAACTTGTCAACAATGAGTATCAGCGCCTGCTCCGGACGTACCGGGTCATGGAAGATGGTAAGTACCAACTGCTCCCTTGAGGTCTCTACACCAAATTTAAAACGCACAGATGCACGATACGATGCACAGTTGGTAACTGAATTATGTCGTAAATTTCAGAGCGACATTCAGTGACAGCCAAAGGAAATGCCCTCTCGAAGCAAGCTCGCCTCCTTGACCTCTTATGCGAGGAAGTCCGTGACATCAAGACAGACCTCTACAACGTTGAATCTGGCAAGAACCATGCGACGGACGCGTTTAGCCGACTCACGATCCTCCAACTCCTTGAAGGGTACGATAAGGCCAATGAGGAGCAACAGTTTTGTTTGCGACATATTCGGGAGTTGTCGGTTCACGTCGATCGGATCGTCAAGTACTTGATCGAGCACAAGATCAAAGTTCAAGGGATCTTTGGAAACTCCAAGACTCCCGCACAAATGGACAAGCGACGGAGGATCCTGGAGAATCGACTCTACTTTGTAAGTCCCCTTTTGAAATCAGCGTATTTTCATTAATTGACCCTTGGCCTCCCTCTCTCTCTCTTCCGCAGTACACGACGAGGTACTGCATGAAGCTCAACGAAAACAAAATCATACGTCGTGATGAGATCAACTTAAGCCTGAAGCTTCGTGGGCTTTTCCATTCCCGACATTTGTCACTCAAGCGACAACTTCAGGACACCAAGGTCAAAATGGGCGACGTCGTCTTTCTGGCGACGCAAGCGTACGACCAGCGGGATGAGCTCATTGCGACCATCCGACTCATTCGGGAAAGGAACGACAAGGAAAATCGACAACACGTTCTTGAAATGAAGGTGAGTTGGAGGTCACTTTGACATGGATGAGTCAAGGAGTGCCGAGTGTCACCGAATGTTGCCGAGTGATGCGGATTTGTTGATTTAGGAATTCAATCGCGTAATCTTCAACGACACGCTGGTCCGTGGATTCCTGCGACAGAAATTATGTGCCCGGAACATTGTTGAGACTGAGAAGCAGCGGGCGGCACGGAAGAATCAAAACAAGATGAACCACCTCAACCACCAGTTGCAAAAGTACACGTGGAGTTTCCGGACAATCCTGTCCAAGTCAAAGTTCACAACAATGGAGGGCCTCATTTCGAGTTACAATGAGACCATGCAACAGAACTTTGCCAGTTTTAGGTCAAACTGTGACCTCAATCATGAAGTTGGGATCCAGGAATTCTCAATTTTCGGAATCGTTTGACTAAAGTTGCTCCTTTTTGTACCTAGATTGTTTTCATGCGGGCCGAGACGCTGGCCTTGTCCAATGAGATCGAATTCCAGTACGAAGAGTACAGTCAGCTCCAACGCCAGCAAGAAGAAGACCTGGAACATTCCAGGGAGGTCACGGAGAAACGAGAAGGAGAATTGGCCCAACTCCAGGAAGCGTTGATCACGGCAGATGGAAACTTGGCTGAAATTCTTACACTGATGGAGCCACTCTTTACCCTCGTCGGCTGCTCCTTCAAGTCCCTCGCACGTTTTCTAGGTAAACCCTTTGACCTTTAGCGCCCAAGCGTTGGAACTCCAACGCTTGAGCGCTGGATGCTGAATGTCGCCGTGACCTCTAATATGTCGCCCCTCATTCCTAGGGAACACGAACAAGATGAAGCCCGAGAACGCCATTCTCAGCATGCAACTGATTGAGTCACGTGTTCAAGAACTCCTCCTCCAGCTCCACCAACTGGAAACCCGGAGAGACGTGGAGATTTTGAAGCAAGTCGTGAAAAAGGAAACGCGGAAGGAGGCAGGGCCAAAGGGGAAGCACTTGGGAGGTCCCTTTCTGGCTACCGTGGTCGTGTCAAGTATCGTTGAGGAGTAAGTCACCCCTTGCAAGGGTTCCTGGAATTCTGGAACAAATGTTAACTTTTCCCGCTGATTCCTTCCAGGGGTGACGAGGATGATGAGGATCGCTTGACGCTTCACCCCATGGCTGAAAAGGAAATTCGTGACGTGATCCTGGACAGGATGAGAAACAAGATGAGTGGACACATGGGAAGGGAAGACAGGGATGGGAGGGAGTCAGTAACGTCCAGAATGTCAACCGCCGCCGTCCTTTCCAATGTCTCCATACGTCGGAAAACGGACCCCGAGCCGGTGACCCCACCCGCACCCACACCACCTCCGCCACCCCAGCCAGAACCATCCAGCGATGAGGCTGAAGCCGAGGAATAGCTATGAAATTCCCCTAGTCCGTAGCACCCACATTTCAAAATTTCCAGAAATTCTACTTGGAAAAAAAACTTTTGGAGAATTTTTGAGATGATTCAAAATTACACGCCCGACTCGTTTATAAAAACGCTGGAGACTGCTGGAGAATTTTTAAAATGACGACGGTGTCAAGATTCTCGCTGAATAGAGGAGAAAACTCAAAATTTTGAAATATTTTTTTTAGATTTTGGAATTTTCAAACAAATGGCTTCAGCCAGCAGCATCAATCGCGGCTTCCCTGGAGTTCTGGAACGGGGCCAATTCTGGGATGTCGGGGTTGCCCTCTGGCGACATTTCAGTCCCTCCTTTGTTCATGATGGCTTGTTCCTAGTTTTGGGTTTCTGCTTGGCCTCCGGCGGTTGACCTTGAGCACTTCCCAGCGCTACCCTTCCAGCGCCTTCCTTGTTATGCTTCTCTTCCAGCTGACTTTTGATCTTTGTCAATCGATTCATTTTTCTTTCAATGTAAACTTTCTGGTAGTGGTCATCATCCTCTGTCTGTGTTCCTGGAGTCAAGGCCCTGGAAAAGACGTCGTGTGAGTCGTGCTTACTGCCAACATGGGATGGCCGGCTATGAACCGTCTCCACAGAATGCCTGGAGGTCAGCGGGGTCAGGGTATGGAGGAGGTCAATGGCCGAAACATCATGCTGGAGAAAATGGGAACTGGGGCTTCTGTCCGGGACGACATCCGCCGGATGTGTCCAGGAGGGACGAGGTGGGACGGGGGAGGTGGGGTCAGGTTTTATGGACATTTTGGAAATCTTCTTCTGGCTAATCCACTTCTGACTCTTGGATGCAACGGAGGCGACTGAATTCAACTGGAAGAGGTCGCGGTGAGTCTCGGAAGCATTCGGGCTCGGTCGGTACGTTTCGTTGTGGTAGAGTTCATGGGCGGAGGCTTCCGGGAGAACTTCCAGAACTTCTTGAGTTTCCGGAAGCATAAGAACACTTGCTCTCGGTTCTCGTGGGTTCGCTTCTGTCGTTCCGAGCTTCTCCAGCGGATTCTCTCCAGGATCCTCCGACAGCTTCTTACCGGAACTTTCCGAATGCTTCCGGCTCCCCGATCGCTTCCTTCCAGTCCTACGCTTCAGTTCTTGCTGGCGGTGGTGTTGGTGAGCAAGGTAGCGCTCCTCGACAAGGTTCCCATAATACTCGCGTCGGGCCACTGGAAATATTCAGCGATTGACCTTTTTATAATTCCAGGAAGCAATTCAATTTTTTTACCTCGTTTCCGAGCCAATTCATACTGGAGAAGTTCGGATGGGGACTTGTTTTCTCCAAACTTTGGGATTTGTTGATCTTTTGGATGAAGAACGTCCTTGCTCCTGGGTTTACGGGAATGAGGAGCAGGCTGTTCTGGACCCTTTCTCCTATTGGTCGGTGGATTTTGGAGGCTCCTCCTCCTTTTCTGGTGGGACTTCGGGGCGGGACCGGTAGGATTCGTCTGGCCACCCTGGATTCCGGTTGGAGAATGCAAAGGCACTGGAAGACTGGAAGAGCGGCGCTTGTTAACTTCCCTGGATTTCCTCCGGGGCGACGTAGTTGGTCCTGGAACGGACTGGGGATTTGTACTTGGTGGTGGTGGAGCTGGAGACGTTCCTTTGGAATTATACCCCGGCGACGCTGCCGCTGGAGGATGCGAAGGTTGAGCGCGACGCTTGGGGGAATGGCTTTGTCCCCCTCTGGTCCCACCCTGGAGGTCATGCGGCGCTGGAGGTGACGGGTGGCTGAAGTGTCGCCTCATCATAGGGAACGATTGGCCGACCACTGGCATACCTAAATTGCTGGAATTTAAAATACAAGTCTTTTTTATTTTCCAAGGTCTTTCAGTTTTTCCTAGGAAAAACATGTTGAATGTTTGTGAAATGGGGGAGTTGGTCGCTGCTTTTGTCTTAGCGATTAAAATTAAAGATTCCAGCAAAGATCTCTGTTGGAACGGCGGTGGCGGTGGTGGCGGCGACGTTCCAGGAATTATTCCTGTGCCTCAACTGCAAAGAATCCATCTGGATACCAACTGGAGCCGATGAGAACTACGAGCCAGTAAATGATGTTGAAGCCCAAGTAGGATACTGCCAAGTATCGTTTGCAAATTTTACAGCACCTGTGAATATTTCCAGAATTAGCCACATCAATTACCAAGTATTCTTCTCAGCAATTCCAGAATGAATGAATACACTTACAATCGCACAATAACCAGCACTTTGGCTCCTAAGTTAAGTCCATTTCCATGGATTGGTGGCCATTGTTGTCGCTTGGGCTCGCAAAGCGGTTCGGTAAGGCCAGTGCCCCTTTCGTAGTCCACCAGTGGTTCGGATTTCTCTCCATTCATATCCAGCATCCGGAATCCCTGGAAATTGCAACCAA
>JAQIWD010000460.1:0-21244 GCA_034694825.1 Anurida granaria
ACAACATAGTTCTCCAATGTTTACACTTTGGAAAAATAGGCTTAAGGGCTGAAGAGTCAAAGAGTTAAAATTAAATTATTCTCTATAATCAATAAATGGGCGCAAAAGTCACCATCACATGAATTATAATTGGACAGGACACTCACCAGAGTAGTCATAACTGAAGATATTACAGTTGATTCGACTCCCGAGTCCAATGTAGAAACTACTCATCTGGCCGAGGTCAACCGCATTCCCGTGTGAAAATAGGATTGTGAACCGATTATTTGTAGAACACCGCACGTACATGCAAGCGATTTTGTTTCCTCTGGTAGTCCGTGTATAAAATACTTCCAAATTCTCTTTTTCCCGATCTGGATACTGCCATTCAGCCTTTTCGTTGAGCTCAATCGTAAACTTGGCACCACTCTCGTCTTGTATCATTTTGTAGGTGGAATCCGGTGGGAGAAAGGCAAGCTTCGCTGCTATCCTGGATGGAAATGGCGGACAACAGAAGAGACCACACAGCTCACTAAAACCTAAACCGTTCATAATGACTTCCCGATCGGTGGCAAAGGGTGCTCTCCTTGATTCAAGCAAGCTGCTCTTTTCTCCAGTTGAATCCTTACTAAATAATCCACCAATTTTGACTGCCTTGAAGTCTACCAATTAATGGTAGAACACCATCCAGGAAAGAAAATAGGAGGGAATCAAGGAAGTACTTCAGATGGTGATTACCAATCAATCAAATCAAACGACCGCGTGATGGTGGTGCATTTTAGATTTAATAGTTGAATTTAGTTCCGGGTCAGTCTCATTGTAACTTCAGATATCCTAAATATAACGATAAAATGTTCCCCAATTAGTTTCATTGTTTTAACCTTTGAACTTCAAAGTACAGCTTCATATTAGTCCTCGTGGAAATGGAAAAGGATAGAGTAATGCTCCCTTACCCTAAACTGCAGTAACTCGGTATAGTAATAAGGCCAGCAACAATCAGGCAGCGGTTGGTGTTTGAATGTGAGTCACTCAAATGGGTAGGGCCAGGCAGCCTCGAGGTTGAGTTTGTACTTTCAATAAATTCTTCAGCAGCTGATTATATGTATCTTTGACTCAAATTGAGATCAATTAAACCCCCAACCTGGCAGCTGTCTCCTTCTCTGCGTGTGACTAATAACGAAATAAGAAAAGACAAGTGAGTAATTTAACAAGGAGAAGAGAAATTGTTTCTCATCTTCTAAATAACCACAAATTACAAGCCAAGGAAGATAGAGGTTACGGTTACAAACTTATAAGCGGAATCACTAAAATTAATTGCCTGGAATCAGCTAAGAGGCGAGAGTGCTGAAAACTTGTGATTCTTTTGTTCTAGACTGAATAAGATAAAACGAACCTCCTTGAACAAAAGGACTTGGAAAAGAACAGCTCGAGCTCACAAATTCACAAAAACTGAAAACAATCAAATGGGAAATGAGATTCAGAGCAACTCTTTTCTCTCCTCCTTTTCCTTCTTTCTCCCTTCTCTTCTAATAAAAGTTGAAAACAAAAAATAAAAAGAGATTGGAAATGGCAGGCGCCCGCGCAGGAGGAAACTGATGCGCTTCAACATCTTTTTATCAGAATCCAATTCCATAATTTAATTGTCAATTAATTAATTCGCAATTGCAAAGTTCAGACAAATGAACACAATTACGTATTAAGATTTGATTTATCGTTGAGGAATTAGACGTCGCCATTTTTCATGAATGATTACAAACAAACTGCGCATGCGTATAACCTGCTAAAAGTTTTTAGGTCATTCACTCCTTCTTCCATGATGTAAACCTTAAACGTTTGTGAATTTCTATTGAACCATGAACATGCCTAATGCCCAGCCGCGCTGGGAGGTAAGAGGTTCATAAGGGATCTTATCAAGATACAATAAAACTGATTTTAAAAATTCAAGTTCAGCTTGAATGAACTTCTTCAGTTTTCTTTGCCTTTCAGGTTTTCGCAAAGGGTTAAAACCCTTCGGTCACACTGCATGCCAGCCAACTGCACCATCAAGTGTCTTTAACTTCGGACGCCTAGTAGTAAGTAACGAATTGGAGTATTATGAGAGGTTTAAATTGAAGTAATTCCCTTGCCGTGTATATTGCATTTGTAATTGTTCAAAATTCATGTTTCCAGGCAAAATAAATGCTTCGTTGAAGATCCACGTCGTGAACGTTATCCTAATATTCAACCTAACGCTTCAATAAGTCGTGGATCTAAGGATGGAATCTGCTAGTCGTGCCTTCCTGTGGCAGACGATTCGTATTGGATTTAGATTATTTAGGATAGAAAGTTCTTCCAACTACTCCGTCACATCATCCAAATCTCCGAACCCACCACCCAAGAAAGCGAAAACGCCAATCGGTAAATAATCGGTTATATAAGCGATTTCTCCTGGTTGATTTTATGAAACGTAACATGTTTTCTGTTCTTTTGCTGTGACAGGTAAACTTGACGAATTAGAAGAAGGGAAGCATCCTTACCAAGAGAAGGAACCCCTCAAACCCTTCCCGAATAATATCAATCCGGAAACTGGGGAAGTTGGAGGACCCAGGGGACCCGAGCCCACTAGATACGGAGACTGGGAAAGGAAGGGCAGAGTATCCGATTTTTAGTCATTCGTTTATTACGCCAGTTACCTACACGCTGCTAGCATCGAGTTTAATTTAACGATAAAATTACATAGTGGGTAATTCTAATTATGACCTTATTTATTTAGTAAAGGTACGTCATAACATCAAAGACTCCGATTAGCTCTCAAGTCTGTTAATAGGCAGGAATGAATTGGGGGAGGTACGTTATTAGCACGGACGCTATTTCTTTACATTTCTATAGAACCATTTGTAGAATTTTTGGTTTGCTAGGAATGATTTGATTTAAAATTTTAGAATTATACTTTTGATTTCAAAAGGATCCCCTATCACATCCCACAAATGCCTAATTTCTCTAAACGTACTGTTATCGATACCCGTAAGTGCCGTTTGCGTTAGCTTCTTGATGCTTATTTGGTTTAGAAATGTAGCGGGATAAAATAGGCTTCGTTTCTTCCCATTTCCATAGCCACAAGTGACATTTGGAGCGGAGTTTCCGTCTTCTAACGACAAGCAGTAATGGCCTAATTTTTGGACAATCGTTAAAGCTTTGTTTGAGGGGAGGTTTTCATCAATGTCATATATCTTGTCCTCAGAAATAGTTCTTAGGTTGATTAGATGCGTGTCACAAGGTAATTCTTTGGTGAGGAGAGGGAATGACTGCGATGTTGGTGGAAAGTTTTCATAGTCGATGACGAATAGTGATGGTGGGTAGTTGAGGGATTGCGACAAGTGATGAACTGAAATTGTCGCCAAAGAATTCTCGTAACCTCCCTCTTCCGAGCCCGGACTTGGTCTAATTTTTTCCAAAGTAATTACATAGTTGGAGATCGTTTCTCGGTTGTCAGTGACACCTTCAGACATTCCGCGAGCATCGTCATAGACCGTTCGGCGTTCAACGAGTGTTTCTATGCGTCCCTTTTCATAAGAGGAGAACCCATGGGCACGATCAACCAATATTGAAAAACGAAGTCCCTGTGTATTGTCCTGAATGTAGCTGAGTGTATTCACGGGGTAATAATTTCCATCCAGATTTATCTTTGAAATCTTTGTTCGCTTCTCAATTGAAAATCCATTTTGATCCGTGTAGAACGTAGGGGTAGGCCCAGTTGCATCTCCATCAGTCGCTATGGTTGTAGAGTCGAGATCCGTGTCAAATCGCATAAAAATTTCTCCTTTCTTACTCCCCAAGTTAATTTTGTTCTGGATATAAATCCCGTCCTCGAATGGCTGACCTCCTGAGTGCATAATTTGGGTCGAGAACAAGAGAGGATCGCTTGCCACCGACAACTCCGAAGAGAGTTGACCCGAAATTATGAAGATTTTGGAATTTGTTGTGGAGAATGGAACAGGCTAAAAAATTAATAAGATATTAGTCACAATTACTCGGGTTGGCGTAAAATGGTGCTGAACTACCTCTGGTTCATAACTCGTATCCAGCTTGAGCAGATACGCACCACTCTTAAACTCAACGGATTTGTAGGCTCCGAAACTTAGTTTTGAATTGACTGCGATGCCTTCATTAGGCCTTTTGATTCCGAGAAGGAATCCGGTATTTCGATCAAAAAGGAGCTGCATTCGATCGCTTGTGAGTTGAATATTACCAGCCTGAGAGTAATCAAAAACGTAATTAAATTACAGTACATGTTTACAAATCGTCAGCTTTGGATTCTTGCTCACCTGGAATGGATGGATGTCAAATAGTCCTCGTGGGCCTGAACAGTTTCTGCAATAAACGGAGGCTAGCGTCGCCATATTCTCTTTCCCAGGTGGCGTCTTCACGATCGTGAAAGTTGAAATAGAAAGTGCAGCAAGTGATACAATAAATGAAAGTTCGAATGCTGAAGATGAAATTATGGGATATTGTCCATTGAGATCCATGATTGGGTTTAACTAAAATCAAAATTTGGCTATTGCTGTTCAGATGAAGAGAGATAGATATTTAATTAGTTGTTATAAAAATTCAAACATACCTGAGCGGTTACGCTTTCGCCATTTTGGCCTATGACCCTAACATTTGGAGTGGTTACAATAACTTTGGCCAAATGGCTTCTTCGCCAGCCCAAGCTGTTGAACAGGACAATTTTTCGTTCTTCCCCGAAAGTCCCATTATGGAGTCTTAGCGGAACCTTCTTCGGCAGGTTCTCAAATGTGGCCTGTTCGTAGTCAGTAGACAAGTGTGAATGCTCAGTCTGGCCGAACAGTATGGCACTGATGGCAATTTGTTGAATTTTCACACTGTTTTGCTTAGCGTCCAACAACTTGCTTCCATAATCATTCATCGTTTTTGCCTGTTGAACAATAGACACGAATGAAGAATTTGTTTGACTTTCAAAATTTTTGGTTGACAAACCTTGCTTGTTCCAGTGCTAGCATCATGATGAGAAAAAAGCGCTAGCCACTGCCTAGCAATTTCCAAGTGCTCATACTCACGGTTCATAACCACGAGCGTGTTGACTTGCTTTTTCTGACTGGCAAGAGCTGTAGCGAAAGTGAAAAGAATTTCCGCACTCCGAACTGTAAAATCAAAGCATCAGCTTAAATTAATATTTCGGAATTAATTATATTAATAATGAGCAATTGACCTGCATTTTCTGTCTCCCTGTAAAACTTCTTCCAGTATGGACGTGTTCCGAAATAACCGGACCAATAAGCCGGCCGCCCCTCGCTGAAAATATCGCTATAGACAAAGAAATCCCCAGAAAACGTTGGAAACACACCACCCGTGCGTTCTCTGATTGCCTGAAAGATATAATTCTCCGTTAACATTATCCATAAATTACAATCGCCACTTTGGTGGATTTATGATTGCTCGACATACCTCAAAATAGTCAGAAATTGTTCCAAACTGTAGCTCCGCCTTGTATGCTTTGTTTGCGTTGATGTAATTAAATAAGGCCAAGTAATTGTAATATTGTTGATTCCATTCGATAGGGTAATTGTATCGGAAATCATCTCCAAGGCTAACCAATGCTACGTTATGAGGAAAAAGAGATGCTGCTTTCGCATATTGTTCCAGCAGGAGTTCAGCTTTCTCCTTGAGGTTCTGTTTTGTAATTGGATGCATGATGTACGAATTCTCGCCATATTCGTCAGGAATGTTGCGGAAGTCAAAGTTCAAACAGGTCTGGAATAACCAGACACATATGAATGACGGTGTTACTTTTACTGTACTTAAGCATTTAGAAATGCCTTACGTGAGGATGAGGTCCACAGGAATGCTTGATGGAATAAATGTCAAAGGGAGCATTGTGGCAGAGGATGTTGTGATTATTACTAGAATCCCATCGTTGCACCCAATTAAAATCTCCGCCTTGAATTTCAGCAAAGTATTTCTTCCAGGCGTAATGGATTCTCTGCAAGTAACAAGTGTTCAAAAAGTAACATTTGGTGAGCTAATCCATGCAATGGAAGTGTTACCTGAATAATCATTCCATCAATTCCAGCCGCGTTCAAAACATAAGGAAAAGTTGACCCGTGACCAAATGGATCAACAGACCAAGATGTTTTTGGGACCACCCCCAAGTGCGTCTTGACCCATTGATGTCCTTCAACTAACTGATCGATCATTGAGTAAAGATTGACTGACGCTTCGTCAGTCATCGTCCATCCTCCAGTAGCAATTTCCAATCGTCCACTTTGAACTAATTTCTTCATAGCTTCTCTCCGCAGGGGATGTGCATACTTCCACCATTTTGCAAGGAATGAAATTTCACTTAACTGGAACGTCATGAGTGGAAGCTCCTCTAGTTTGTCGATGGCATTGTCAATGATGCTCCTCACTTTTTCCTCAAAGTATCCTTCAAATGTCTTCAACCAACCTGAATCCAAATCAAAGTTAATTACCAAAATATTGTAATTGGTGACACATATGGTTAATATTTTAGGAAAAATGTTTTTAGAAACAACAATCCTGAGTAACCGTGAAATTAACCTCTCCTTCCTCTAATTATATACCTGGATCTGTGTGGGAATGTGGTATGACAAAAACTTTCAAGTGAGGAGTTCCCTTTGATTCCTTCACTTTCTTGTATCTGTCCTCAAAGAATGTATTCCAGTAGTCTCGACCTTCGACCCACTTCCCCTATATGTTCCATCAGAAATAAAATTAGCGTTTGCATACTTGAATCTGAAAGCACATTGGATCTTACGTCAAATGGTAGCTGGGGGTATATTTTGGTGGCGTCCATGTCTGGAATGAACCCTTTGATTTGATCACAAGTACCAGGTTGCGGGGTCTGTTGATTATTCAGAAAATCCTGTGGAACCATTTCAGATTCAGTGGGAACAGTGTAATTTGTAATATCAGGCAAGTGGACAGTATCATCATGGCGGAGGAGGTTTGGCTCCCATTGTATAGGAACGGTAGGCGCAGCTTCCTCGGTGAAGAATATTCCACCAACGACGTAAAACGCTAAGAGAATCGCCGTTCCAACAATTAAAGCTGCAATTATGACGCGAAGATTTCTGCGCCTAAGTAAACTTCTTGCAGGCATCTTGCAGCAGTTAGTTCTTTCACGCTGGAGACAAATATTTTCGTTGATGAATCGGCTGCAGGGTGTTAGCGATAATTGTTACTTCTCAGTGTCTCATTTGAATACTTCTCATTACATTAAATGATGACATTGTTACAGTTCGAGTCTGTTATTCTTGTATACCGTCATCCTTCCATGTTCCACAATTTAGGTATCTAGAGAGACAATGGAATTAAATTACACGTTATTCATAGTCACTGCTATTCAAATCTTAGCATACAATAAAACGGGGAGCTAAGAAATATTGCGCGTCAATCACGTTTCCTATTGAAATCCAAGATTTTCTCCGGTTAACTACCTATACCTTAAACAAACAAACTAAAACCAGAAGAACACAGAGTGAATGTGGCTTGGCTTCCCTTCCCCTACAGCTCGTCCTTGAGCAAACACAGATTTACAAAAATCTGGAACTTGTTTTTTACTTAATGTTAATTAACTGGAATGAATATAAATAGGCCTACTAGTTCGAGCAAAACTGACTACAGGCAAAAAGTTTAAATTTGAATTTTTGGGTAATCATGTCCACTTTAACCAAATACCGCGAGTGTACAGACTTCTTGACCTTATGAATGATTTCTGTCTGGCTTAAATAACTACCGTATCTGACCAAATTTACGCGAATGTAACCAGGAATGAAATTACGTGTGATGTATGAATGACCTAAATATTTTCCAGAACTAAACAAAAGGTAATAAAATGAACGTTGATTACTAATATTCAGTGTACTTACATTTAAGTGTACATTGCCCCGTCACACACAAGCCAAAATGCTTCTTCCGAACACCAGAAATCTTGTGGTAGAAAATCATTTTTTATTTTATTATAACAGTTAATTGGGGCGGAAGTATAACATTTTTCTGTGTAAAAGAACTTTCTGGGGAATGGAAAGTTTGTAAATGCCAGAGGGTATTTCATTCCCTTTTTGACATTTTTTGTCACTTCTACCTACCCTCCTTGTTTTCGCGTCGCTCCGACTGGCCAGAATGCCCGGGTTCGGGTTTCAAGAAGTAGAAGGGACGCTTAGCTTTACTTCCTTATTGACATCTTAGTTCCTTTCTATTCCATAGCATTGTAGTTTAATTTAGTTGACATTGAATATTGTAATTATATCTGTCAGTATTCAATGCCGTTAAAGTTACCCCCAGAATAACCCTCAGGCATTTGTATGTTCTCCCCTCCCTCTGCTTTCCTTCTACCTTTAATGGCATTGTTCAGCCCAGTTGCCTGTTGGTGATAAAGTAACTATCAACTCTCTCTTCTGGTTTCTTTTCCTCTGTATGTATGTGACGTTGCTTGTCAGTCAGTGACTCAGTGAACAGTGGATCACCATTTCAGTAACTATTGGAATTCTGAGGAAACGTCAAGGTTACGGGATCGAATCAAATTGTTGGAATAGTCACCAACCGTTTGCCAGAATTCAGAAACTCTTGTGAGGAAACTTAGGTAACATCAGTGCAGTGATCAGACAGTCGCTTCCTGTTTGGTTGGACGAATTGGGAATTATAGTGAACTCTACTTCCGGAATCAACCAAAGAAACTCACAAAAGTAATCTGATTCAAGGGAATATTGAAGTAGACGACGACCTTCGACCTTCAAAGGTAAGTTTTATGACTTTGTCGTCAACTTTTCTTACTCATCATCATCCTCAAAGCATGTTGATTTCTAGCAAATCAGGTCAGGTGCAGCGGAATACTTGTATATTTTCAGACATGATCACCAATCGGAAAATGCTGATTTGCAATTGCAACCTCATTCTACTCGCTTTGGCGACTTGGTCTCCTTCGACTAATGCGGCAGTCCACACCTACGATGAAAAATGCGAGGAGCAGAAGAATGTTACGACGACGAGTGCAGGTGGAACAACGACCCTCGATATCATCAGCGATAGCTGTGACGCAGATCAATTCCTCAAATGTCAAAATATGCGTTGCGTCTGCCAGGATCCTGCAAATCAAATTTTTCAGCCGAAAGAATACCTTCAACCGATCGGGGGAATACGTTCCAAGCGTTCCCCTAAAAAAGGTGGGGGTCACGGTGGTGGTGGTCACGGTGGTGGTGGTCACGGTGGTGGTCACGGTAGTGGTGGTCATGGTAGTAGTGGTGGTCACGGAAGTAGTGGTGGTCACAGTAGTAGTGGTGGTCACGGAAGTACTGGTAGTCACGAAAGCAGTGGTGGTCACGGTAGTAGTACCATACAGTTTTTAAGGTGCTGAATCCCAGGGTTTTTCCAGTGGAAATGAACAGAGTCCAGTTCTGGACTCTGTTAATTTCCACTGGAAAAACCCTGCTGAATCCGAATCCGCAAATCTGATTTGACCACTCTCTTCCGCTTTGGACAGTATGGCCCGTCAAAGGTTGCCGACCCCATGGTTACCGGATGTAAAAATAGTTTTTTTTCTTCAGGAATTGCTCACATTTGATTTTAGGTTGATTTGAGTATATACTGGAAATGATTCTGATAATTTTGTGACATTTTTTTTCGAACTTAAAGAATTGAAATTTTTGAAAAAGAAAATTTCCTGGAATTTGGGTGGACTTGGAGCAATTCGGTAAGTTTAGGTTTATAGGCAAAGCTCCTTTTCGATTACTTTCCAGAAAGAGGCTTTTTTTGCCTGCGGTAACCATGGGTTCGGTGACCTTTGACAGGCCATACCGTCCAAACCGGAAGAACGGTCAAATCTGATTGCAGATTCGGATTCAGCACCTTAAAAACCGTAGGGTAGCATTATAACACTATATTGTTCCCAAAGGAAAAATGTCCACAGGGAAAGCAGCCGCTGTGGGCGTGGGAGCTGGGGTCGTGGCAGGTATCGGTGCTTATCAAGTCAATAAAGCCATTGACCAAGCGTCCAATCATCCCTCATCTTTTGGTCACGGCCAGGGCCAATCCTCGTCCTCATCCCACAACAAGGCAAAGAAGACGACCTTTACTGTCAAGAAATGTTACACACGAGTCGGAGGTAACTGTGCAATCAACCCGGACCATACGAGATTCATTGTCCAAACCCAGAACGTTACTGTCAACGGAACCACCACCACGTCCACGAACAACATTCAAGTCAACTACCGGAAGGAAATGAGCGAATGTGTCCAGAATGCAGAATGTAAACCCAAGACTAAACCTGGGGATGACACCAATATTGGTAAGGTTTCGTTATCAAACTGATTACACCAGTCAAGTCAAGTCAGAAGCTTTAACAAATGTTTCTTTTATGATTCAGGGGAGTGTCTCTGTCGCGCTAGGTATCTACGAGATCAGAAATTGGACACATGCTACAAGGACAAGAGCAGCGGAGCCGGAGATCTCATTGGAACTACAAAGACTGGCATCTTTATCCTCATTCTCTCATCCTTCATTTTTGCATAGTTAAATTTTGGCAAGTCGTAAATTATAAGAACGAAATCGCATCTGTTTTTACTCCAAATTCCAATTATTTTTCTGTTGAAACAAATAAATGCAGTTGCGCCAACTGCATCTGTAACAATCACAGAGTGTAAAGTAAGGAATATTTTATTTTCATCAGGACAATTGGAGTGGAATCACGTCAAAAGTTAACAAGTAGATCACCATTCATCTAATTAAAAAACAAACAGGGTCACCGTTTAAACCAAGCGCAGAGTAGGATGGACCGGATATCAAGAGATGTTAACTAAAAACTGACGGGGTTAGAAATTAATCATTGAATACATTTTTAAACATGAGATTCGAACCTTTTTCTAAACAATAGCTGAAGAGGTAGTAGAAATTCCCTTCAATTCTCATCAGCCCAAGCGTCAACAGGAAAGCAATTAGTTGAGGTCAGAATATTTTCTTAACATGAAAGTGACTAAAGGCACTATAGGGAAAACGCGTCACTTTAGTTGTTTCCTAAATAATTATATTCGAATCTCCATGGAAAATAATTTTTATCAACATCAAATTAGGTGGATCATTTCTGATCCAAGCTCAATTTCAGAGAAAATTTTTGGAAGGAAGGATTTGTCAGTTATCTTGTGATGTTGAATACTTTTGTGAGTGGTAAACAGGACAGAAAGGTTGAATGACATTTAACGGCACAATTCTAAGAGCTCATCATAATCCATTTTGTTCCTTGGAAATTGTTCCAGAGAGGGATGCTTGGTTCCGTCTTAGAAGGTACACATTTTAAGATTGATTTTAACATAACTATTTTCAATCACGCTTCATCACAAGGTATAATGCGCTTCATTAGAATATTTTCTTTGGCACGGTATCCTAGAATTTATAATTACGTTTCTGTCTCTAAATCTAAAAGTAAGGGTCGTAATGAGTCCTAAGGTTGGTTGGTTCTTGTTGGATTGGATCTAACTGTGAGTTGTTAATAATACAATTGGTTCTAAATTCTCAATACAATTTAACGACTTGGTTTTGTGACACGCTAATTACCAGAAAATTGCGATTAGAATTGCCCCTTCACATTAAAACTCGTCCGGTATAACCAGAAAGTAATTTCTTTCTGATGACCTCTGCAGTTCAACTTTCAAAGTAATTCCCCATTGTGACTAAGCAATAACATTATGAATCACATTGACAAACTTGAACATTCAAGTATAATAATAATTTAAAATTTAACAATTAATAGTAATTACAAGTCTCTCACAAGTAATTACGGAGGAATAGTTCATATTTTAAAAAATAAAAAAATTAACAAAGGAAAGATTTCACGAGTCAAGAGATTTTTATGAACTAAAATAAACATAAGCCCAACAAGAAATTATGAATCGACAATTACAGAAAAAAAATTAAACACAAGTAGGAATATATTGTTCAAAGTAGCATTTGAGACACGATACTTGTGCTGAAACCAACAATTCCTTTCGTGTTCTGTTCATTGCAGTCTGATTTCTCACACAATTATGGGATGATCGTCTGTGGCAGTGTCCAAGGAATGGACGCTGTCATCTTCATCATCCCCCTCCTCTTCGTGCTCTCCTTCCCCAAAGTCCACCACTGCCAAGTTACGAGCAAATCTCGACGGTGGCTTCCTGACTGGCCCCCTATTCTTAATAATGTTCTGAAGCAGAGGCGAAGTGGCTGTGAAATTCATTTTTAAAAGTTAAAAAACTACAAGGCTCATTTTCCACAATATTTTCAAGACTACTTTGCTTTACCAGGAAGTCTAAGCGTCGGGGAGAGGCGATGTCGGCCGCTGCTATTGAACGCGTCCACAACGAGGGAATCCGACTTTGAGTATTGTAGTGACTGAGCTCGGTTTTGTCGGGGGGATGGCGTTCGAACGTCACGGTGTAAATTCAAATCATCAACACTCCCACCTGGGCTATCTACTTCTGGATCTGTTGAAAGCATGTCATCATCCGAAGGAGTTCTTGATAGGGATGGCAGTACAGAAGTCAGCATTGCCTTCTCCTGAAAATAGAAGCCAAAATATATTGTAGAATGCCAATCAACTAGAAATGTCTGTAAGTTAGGATAACTAACGTCTTGCAAGTGCTTCAAATGTCTCGTAAGGTATTCTTCTTCCTCCTCTGCACTCATTGACTCAGGTGTAGTGGATTCGTTCATTGATTTCTCGTTGCTTCCTTCACTCAGGGATCCTGTGCTTCCAGAAGCCACTTTCTTTCGTTCCGGTGGAGATTTCATCTGAACCAAAACAAAAGTTACCTATGCTGGTATAAGAAATGGAAGCTGGTGGACTATGAAATATTTTTACCTTTGAACTTCGGATGGAGTTTAGCCGAACTGAGAAGGAATGCCGAGCAGAGTCTACGGATTCGATACTGGAAAGCGTCTCCTTCACTTTTTTCAGTTGTTCCGATACGATTGTCTCAATGCATAGGGTCTGGCGACTAATATCATTCAGTGAGTCCTGGACTTGACGGGCTTTATTTGTACGCAGAATACATGGGGCAAAGACAATTGAAAGAGAATTTGCATTCATTCTATTCTTTTCCTCGTACAGACAGACCCTGAAAAAAAAAACAGATAATTCTCGTAGTGTTCTGATGTCTTCAGAGTATTCGGATGACATACCTCACGAGATGAAAAATGAGTCTCTCCATGAGATCATAATTTGCCTTTGGCAATTTCTTGAGGATTGTAAAGGTTGTATGTATTCTGTCTTCCGGTTGGGAAAGATCGGCAGCCCGGAGGAATTCATCGTATAATTCAAACGTGAGAAGTGGTTCTGGCAATTCCCGAAAGAAAGATTTGAGGACAGAAGTCAGGACATGAATTGGATAAACATTCCAGTCGATATCTTTTCCATCCTCAATATCCACTTTTAGCTCTCGGACACGGGAACTCACGCCTGCAAAGTCGAATTGTTCGTTAGCAAATAAAAATTACAATCGGAGCTTTTGGTTCAAACGATCTTTGGATTTGTATGTACCTGATTTCCTATAGAGTCCCTCCTGCCTTAAACCGTAAAACTCAATAGCCGTGACCAATTGCTCCACTACAACTGGAATCGTCACATCTTCATTCACAAGAGATCGCAGAGAGGCCCCAAATATTCCTGACTCTGAGCCACTACTTCCTGTTCTCCCATGGGACTCGTGACATTCTGACATGACCTTCAGATGACATTTTTTATGACAAGCAAGTTTGCATTCTGTAATGAAGTAAACAAAAATTTAAAGGTTAGCTTATACATATCTGAGTTTCACATTTGCAACAAAAAACGCACTTTGACAGACGACGCCTCGTTCGATTGGCCACATGATGAAGGAAGAGCAGATCTCACAGGCTGTCGGAATGTTGATGACCATGGTGACAAAAGAATGACCCATGTGGCTTATTGCATCATCCACTTTCTGTCGCTTACTTCCCTTCTGCTTCCCTCTCTCCTTTCGGAGTTTCGTGGCTTTTGGTTTCTCATCAATTCGATTCGCATTCATGAACTCATTGAGAAAACCGCGAAAGGCGTTCACACCCATCGTAGTAGGAAAGTCGTTCGCAGTGCCTTCATGCTTGCACACGGTTTCCATGATATTTGCAAAGTTACCAATGAGATCCTTGTATTTGATGTTCAGTGGCATCGACCCACCCTGCTTGCTGGCGACGCTGAATATAGAAACCAGTGACTCCTTGAACTCACAAAGCGCCTGGTGGAATACTCGGTCAACCGTTGAGACCTTTTCTCCCTCCTTCTGACGAACTTGGTAAATCTGGAATATGGAAATGTACGGGCAGCATTAAGTTACTATCCCAAACTATTTCCTTAAGTTACATACATACTTTTTTGGATATGAATTCTTGCATTAGCTGGAGTTCTTTCACACCCGAAATAATTTGATCCGTACGGTCAGTGAATTCAGAAGTACCAGTAATATTGAATTTCCCTGGGGGCTTGGTGATATCTGAGGTACTCTTGCTCGGTTTTCGGTACTTCTTTCGGCCCGACCCTCCAAGGTGAGATTTGTTGGATGGTGGTGACCCTTCCGAACCAAGTAGCACAGCCCCATCTGTGCTTCGCTCAGTCACGATCACACCCGGTACAGGACAAGGCTTCCCTTGGATTCCGCTCGGCAGACATTTCGTGTGGAAGAGCATTCGGCATCTCTCACATCGACACCCAGGTGCAAAGAGAACGTGCAAATTCTTCCTACAAATGACGCAAGTCTCTCCCTTGTGGTACTTGGCCATCTTTTCCAGCGAATGCCCATTCTGGATGTTCTGGAATTTTTTGACATTGCTAGTCGTCGAAGATAAAACTTCATCGGAGGACAATTCGGTGGATCCAAAGGGTGTGTTGCTTGGAAAACTTTGTTTGTGCCCCCCATCAGGACGAGACTCCGAGACGGAGCGCGTTCTTCGGACATCCCGACTGGACTGAATCTCTGGAGTGCTCGAGGCTTTTGTTTGACTGGCGTCTTCTCGAATGTGAACTTTTCGATGTGAAGTTGCTCCAAGGAGAGCGGAATGAGTCGAAACTCTGCTGTCAAATTATAGAAAATTCCATTGATTCATTCAATGAGATTTGCAGATATTATTCGTGGTTAAGCGTTTCGACTCACCCGACTACTGGTCCGTGTCCATAAGATAAGCTCTGAGTAAGAACATTTTGTTGTGGCGCGGTATATCCTCTAGTTGAGTCAAAGAGACTATCCTGACTGGAATGGGATGGACTACCGCCAGCGCTCTGATTACTATCACGACTCCCACGTCGGTAGTCAGAGTCCGAAATTAAGTCCTCGCTCCTCCTCCGATCAAAGGAATCTTCGCCAATGCTTCCAATAGGAGGACGAGAGTCCGCACTCCTTTCAGCAATGAGCCTCCTTCGCTCCTCCCTCCGATCCTGCCTTGTCTTTGACATGATCCCATATGAGATATCGTCCCCTCGTGCAATCTTTCGATGAAACTTTTGCTGGTGGGAAACATCCTGGAGACGGGATAGATTTGGATCAAACTCATGTTCTGGAATGGATGAAGAGGAATAGGTAAGTGGATGCTGAAGGGATCTCGTGTGCCGAAAGTCCTTCGAGTGTGAGTCCATTGAATGTGACTTCAGTTTGGAATCTAGCGACAGTCGACTATTGTGGGGAAGTTGGTCTTTGTGGTTTTGAGTTCTTCCGGCCGGCTCACCCTGATCCAACGTCAGAGTGGATGGTGTCGAGGAAGAGTTGCTGTTCGAGTTAAGGGTAAGCGTTTCAGCATCTTCTGCCTCACTCTCTTCACTTTCCAGGAGCATCGCTTCATGTTTTTCCTGTTTCTGCTTACTCCCAGCTGTAAGAATAGGAATTACAATTAGAAATTAAAATCAGAAAACTCATAAACGTTTCTCGAAAAACTTACAAATGAATGTTTTAATATGCTTTTTCGCACGGTGGAAAGGATTCTTGCTATGTCCATTGTCATCCCGATCTAAACTAACAGAGAGCTCCTCTTCGTCCACATTTCTCCCCAAAGCATCCTCTCGTCCGCCTTTCCGTGTTTTCGACGATAATTTCTTCTTATTCGAGGCCAATTTTTGACTAGTATCCCTGAAATTCAGCGAAATTCTGTTCAAATTGCTCATTGACGTAGCAGCAGCAGCTACGCCATATGTGTCGGAGCAGGAGTTAGCACTCCGCAGGAAGGGTTTTACCTTTCATTGGCGAATTGAGCTTGGTTGGAATGAGAATGTGGGAGAGGTGACCCGTGGCGACCAAGTGAGAACGGGGTTGACGTGAGGGCAAGGGTTAACGCAGGCATTGAATCTGTAAGCGACGGAATCTGTGGGGCAATCTGAGCGATATGCCTCCTGGGTGGAATGGCTGGTACATGTATAAATTCATTATCACTATCCTCGTGTACCCCACTGCTTCTGGAAGAAATGGGATAAAAGTAAGATTCCAAAATGTTTTCATGCTTAATTCTAATTTCATGATTTGTTTACCCATCGGAATCTTCAATGTCGGCAGATATGGCCAATCGCTGATGCTCATCTAATTCCTCTTGGCTTGAACCCTTGGATAGAAATGCCTCATCCGTTGACTGAGCAGACTGGGAATCCGCGTCGTTCTTAATGTGGATTTGAAGCTTCTAACGGAAAAAGGAAATAACAAATATAAATTAGGTATGCTTAACTTCATTTCAAGGATGATGTAAAATGGAAGTGGTGCTAAGGGTTTTCATTCGTCATTTCCAGGGACTTAAAATTGCATTAAAAACTAATTGCTAAAAGCAATAAGTGGAAAACTTACTTCTTTCTGTTTGGACAATTTCCGCTGTTGCTCAAGGACATGTTGGTATTTCTGTCTCACTATTTGCCCTCGAACCCGTGCTTGAAACTGTATGCAGCTACTTCTCAAGTCCTCGTACCACTTTCGTACCCTGTAGCCCCGCCATACTCGCTGAATGTACGTGGCGGCCAAATGGCGGATCCGAAGATTGGAGACTAGTTTCTGTGCCAGGAACATCCGAATGTAAGACTGGAAAAAATTAATGGCAACTCTCAAAACGGAAAAAGAGAAAAGGCACGTCCGAAAACAAGTCTAGCGCTGGACGTATTTCAATATAAATCTAAACCTCTTACAAATGGAAATCTTAAGTGCTCCTCTGAATTTAATTTAGAATTCTCGCAAAGGCACTTACGGACAGGAAAAGGAAATGATAACCAGGAAAATGAAATGTCATTAGGACCCTCGAGTTCGAAACTTACCTGTATTCGAATGATGGTTTCTCGAACATGGAGGAAGTGCTTTCTCTCGAGTGTTGTTCTGTACCAGCGCTGAATGGCAACGATACTCGCCATGATTTGTTGATGGAGAACGTAGTCCAATTTCACTTTCTCAATCTCCCGTAGAAAAATCTTTGTCCTTCCCAACTGGTAGTTGGAACGATTAAGCGTTAGGGATGACAGGAATTCTCCAATATCATTTCGGTCACTATGATTCAAAGCAAAATAAGTCTCAAGTCTTCAGATTGCACAAAATATCCTGTTAACAAACGTTGATTATGTTTTACCTGTTAAGTCCATTGGGAAGTAAAATTCGATAAATGTTGACAAACTCATCGAAAGAAAGACGGACATTGTACCCTGCCTGTCGAATTCTCACGGTTTCGAGCATTCCCGTGTACCGTAACTGCCGCTGCACAATTTCGTCGTCAAATTTGTTGGGACACTGAAAAAATAGGATAAAACGACACGATGACTCAGAAGCTTTGGTTTTCCAATAAAAGCTGTTCGCTGTGTTAATAACTTTCTACCGGAAATGATTCAGGTTCTCTCGGAGACAGTTGTGTAACAACGTGCTGAATCTCCAGCCTCATACATTTTATCATGCTATTCAAACATCCCATTTCCAAATTCATGAACAAACGGAAAGTATTGGAATAACCCTAAACAAATGCCTGTTTATCATTTTCCTTGTTTGTTTTCCTTTCCCAAAACCCCAATTAGTAAATGGAAATGGACCGGACTAATCCAGGCGACAAAACCATGATACATTGCTCTACATAAGGGTCCCTTTTACCTTGTCGGAATTTGATTTGATGCAACGAATGAAGAAGGGATTTGCTTGGTTGAGTGTAATCATCAAGGAATGGAGTGATTGCTGGAACTGTTGTGAGACGGAAATTGGTTGTTTTCTTGGATTGTACTGTTTGTTTGAGATTCCCATTGAAACCTGAGAGAAAGTTCAATTAAATTACAACCTATACAAGCTCCAACTGTTTCCTATACTCAAATTCGCAGTAAGAGGCATGAAAGTGAAAGTAACATTCACTTACCGTGCGACTTGCTAAGGTTTTCACACTTTGTAAATTCTTCATCCCACGCGTCACCAGAGGTTGAGAACGAAAGGATCGATTTTTTCTAGAAAGACGAAAGAAAGCAATTGAAACTTTTGGTATAAATTGATGGAACGAATGACAACTTTGGAATGGCAGACGAAAATATCCAAACAAAAATTGCCAGAAAAGATGAAAATAAAACTAAACCTTAAACCCAATCTACCAAAACCTCCAGGAGAGTCACTTTCTCCGGATATGTAGGGACGCTCAAACGAAAGGTAATTTAACAATACACGTCAGCTTAGCGTATTCCGGGCTTTTTAGCAATAAATACAGGGCGGCGAAATAAATAACTCAAAACAAAGCAAAAGGATGAATCTCCCCAACAAATGGGAATTAAAGAGAACAAAAGAAATGGGACTCAAAACCTCGGGAAAGTAGTAACAGGAGCAGGAGTGGGGCTTCCATTATGCCAAGTTATTAGAGTACTTTCATTATCATCGTCTCCTTGGTTAAGTAGTTTATAAGCCTCGTTGCAGCTTGTGAAAACAAATGGTGAAAGCATCTGCTCGTTCTGGTTATTCCTTTCCTTTTGTATTTACAAGATTACCGAACACGTTCTTTTCCGAAAGGAAGGATGGTGAGAGAGGCAAGGCAGTGCTCATTAATAAACGTAAACGAAAACAAACATTCCTACGGATTTCCTATGCTTCTGTGTCGACTTGGCGAAAAAGAAGAGAAACGAATCCGATGAAAAGGTGCCCACGCCATTTTCAGAACATAAGAAGAGAATTGCCAATTAGTGAAAGGAAAAGAGAAAATTTTAAAGGAAAAACAAAACCCTGAATATCCGCTGCTCAAACTTTCACCGGGCGTCAAGACCAGCAGGGCTTCCAGGAAATCTCTGCTACTGCTTAGCTTGACGACAAATTGAAATGGCAAAGTTAAGAACAAGTTAGTGTCACCTCTAGCAGAATTTCCGTCTCACTAAATTCGAAAATGGCACCACCAACCCCTCTGACCTTTGCTTTTCTATTTAAACTTCTTATACTTTTCTGGAATCTTCATTTCCTCCATCCGCTCCAGTTCATTAAAAAGCTTTAAAGTTTAGCAATTAGGAAGACTTCAATCATAATCCTAAAAATGCCTCCAGGATCCTTCAATTTCAACTCTAAGCAATTAAAAACCTCATCCATATCTCTACTACCGTAATAAGCGGGTCTACGTCACTACTTTCCCAACTTTTGCATCAATCCCCAAAAACATCTCCGTCTAGGCCATAAAACAGCTGCTGAAGGATAACGTCACTTCTATTTCAGGCACAATAATGAGAGCTACGCCGAATTTGCGGTTCCGCTTTCTCCGTGAACGAGATGAGATGAGTAAGGAAATAAATGAGCTCTGGGAGAGAAAGCAACTCTTGCCTTGGAGCTTTTGTCAGGAGAAAGCGACAGCGCCGACGAGGACCTACAACCACGAACAGAAGGTGCTCAAAGGGAGAGAGGCAAATGGAATTCTACGGTTTAAAAATAGGTACAAAAGACATCGATAGACATTTGACATTTCCGTAAAGGTCAAAAACCAAAAGAATATAAAAAACATACAAGTAGGTAAACTCGGGCGGTGGTGAAGGATAACAACACGGACATTCTTTGGCTTTGGACAGACTCTGATGATTGTGGAGATTTCCATTGTCACTGTTGGCGTGTCCATTCTGATCATGATGTGGTGTGTATCCATTCCCGTTCTGATGCTGGACATTGTTGTCATAGTCAACCAGTTCACTGTTGTGGAGGGTAGACTCGACGAGGGCCTTGACAAGATGGCGACCATTCGAGGAGAGAGTATTGTTGACAGGAGGGTAAGGTCGTTCCCGACTATACTGATTGTAGTAAGTGTAATTTGACCGGTGGTGGTTCCTTCGGAACAGTTTATACTTCCCATAGTCGTAATTCTCAATCAGTTCAGAGTTGGTAAAAGGTGAGTGGTTCATTCCCTCCAGATTGCTCAAATCACTGAATTTATTCACACGGACAAAAAAAAAATAGAAAATTGGACCACACAAAATCAAAAGTCATGGGGGAATATCTTGAAGCGTATAATAACTCGAGCAAGACGGAATAATTATTAAGCAAGCAAACCGGCAAGCATCATCGCGTGAACACGGAAGAATCAATAATTTAATTCGAAGGGCACACCTTGTTAATTAGAATTACCAATCGAAATTCCACTAAGAAATAGTAGGAAATGAGATTACTTACACAATGCGATTTACACGCAAATTTACTGAAGAAATTGTCACAAGCAGGCTGGGAGAAATGGAAAAGAAGAAATACAAGTCTCATCAACAAAATGAATCCGAATTCGAGTTCAAATTCCACCAAATCCAAGGAAGATTGTATCTTTTAGCAATCTTCCTTGCACCAAATCTAGTCAACCCTACACCACGTCTTTCACCCATTTCTGAGACACAGGTAAAGAAAGCAGCAGATTTCTAAAACTAGCTTCTCCCAATGCCCAAAACCCATAAGCACTCCAGAATAGAAAATTGAGCTCAAAGCTTAGACTTACTTGAGGAGATGTTCGTTATTAGAAGACCGCCGGCGACCAGGACTCGAGAAAGCACGGTTCATGCTTTTTGCTAATGAAATAAAAAAGTCATCAAGTCCATTGTTATGTGTATTTAAACGTGGGATTAAAATTAGTAAGGAAATTTACCTCTCGCCATACGATACCTATACCCTGCCTCATTGAAGGCAAAGAAGGCTCGAAAAAATGCACGGAGAATAGCCCACCGGAATACAGCCACGGGGTCAATCCCCACCAACTCACGCACAAAGGAAAGAGAACTGTTCTTGAGAACCTAAAAAAGAAAAATTGATGAGAATTCAAATGAAAATATACCAGGAGG
>JAQIWD010000461.1:0-21235 GCA_034694825.1 Anurida granaria
TCCCGACTTTTTGAGCCCGGAAAAGTTACGAGAGAATCGAGCAGTGTAAAATCCCGACTTTTTGAGCCCGGAAAAGTTACGAGAGAATCGAGCAGTGTAAAATCCCGACTTTTTGAGCCCGGAAAAGTGACTAGACCGTGCCGAGCAGTGTAAAATCCCGATTTGAGTTGGAACCCAGCAGGATGGGGCAGAATGGGGCAAACCCATTTATTCTGACCCAGTCAACTCTATCCATGTTTTGACTTTAAATTTTACTAATGGGACGAACTTTTCGCGACACCGGGTAAAATCCGAAAACTCGTAATAGAAGATAACAATTTTTCTAAATTTTTCACTCCAGAAGCTTACAAAATTCGATTTCAAAAAAAGTTATAGCAGTTTGAAGTTCAAAATTTTCGTTTTTGGAACAGCTGTGCAGTACGCAAAACATTAGAGGAAGGGTGGTCGAGAAAATCATGGCTCGTGCGAAGAATATTTGCAGGTTTCCGCCGGCCGTATTTTTTCCCGGACCGGCTGGGGATAATGGTTACTTGCCACAGACTGACAAGAGATGAGGAGGAAGAATTTCCACGTCTGCTCAGCTGATCACCTCTTTTCTTCAACGACGACGACGACTGAGACACAAACATTCAAAACCTCAGTCAGGTCAAGGTACGAAGATAACATTTTACTCAATTAATTTAAATCTTTATTATATGCACGTTAAGATTAAAAGTATCAACAACGGGAGAAGCCAAGGTAAATCCAGGATCAGGATCCTCAATGAGGGCCTCTTACAACCTTTAACTTCATGTCATGCCAGAGTTCGAACCCCTGCCCTATCTCTCTGGGAACTTTTAGGAGCATTTTTAATTGGTATACCTATCATTTTCATTTTTTCTATGTTTGTCTCTGGTTGCATAAGAAGGCTGTTGAGTACGAGGCATCACATCCCATTCAAAACTTCTGTCAGCCAAGCTCAGGTCAAGGTACGATAACATTTTACTCAATTAATTTAAATCCTTATTACATTTGTGTTGAGATTAGAAGCAGGAGTCAGTGTGAATCCTCCCTTACAGATTATTATCTCAGTTGTATAACTGGCTGGGGGGATGTGGAGACTTCGTAAACTTTAACTTCATGTCATGCTAGGGATTGACCCATTATCTCCCTTGGATATCTTGGCTGGAGTTTTAATTCTTATAGTTGGTTATCTTATGGTTTTTCCTCTGGTGGCATAAGAAGATTGTTGAGTACGAGGCAGCACATCATCCCCTCCAGCCAGGTAAGATATCTATAACTGCTCAGTATGTCGTTAGTCGTTGTCGTCTGTGGCATGGAGTCAGACCAAAATCGTCAGATGTGGAGGTTCTTTTTAACCAATAGGACGTTTCATAAGTCGACCTCCATATTAGCGGCATTTGTTTTCTACATCTTCGGCAAAAAGTCAACCATCGGCGTATTTCTCCACTTGGTGTCTGGAGTTTTTAGCGAATTTGTCGCTCGGTGCCGCGTCAGGCTTTTTCTTCGACATTTTAAACAATAATTCTTTGTGTCGATCCTTAGGTTCATCCTCGGTTCAAGCCCAACCTCCCTTACTGCCACCAGGTCAACCTCAGGTCATCCAAGCTCCAGCCCCAGCACCACTACCACAGACGGTCCGTATCTACGTCGTGAGACCACCAGCTCAAGCTCCACCACCACCACCACCACCTCAATTGCCTCCGCCTCTGTTGGTGATTCCAGCACCCCTACCCCCATTATTTCGGTACCGATTTCCTTATACCCGATACGTAATATCCTTTGGAACTGAATAATACTCCGCTTGCCACATTACCGGATAAGAACAAAAGATTCAGGTCGAATTCACCAAACCCCACCCATAATGCAGCTCGAGGTAATCATGAACAAAAAGAAAAACGCGGCAGCAGCCTACATTCGCTCCGAATGCTGTCGCTCGTCCACACCGGAAACTCTAAAAATGGTTCTGGATTCACTACTGGATCCACATAAGAAGATAGACAACGACTCCTTTGAACTAATTGAATGGATAAAGTGGTTGATGGCGGGTGGCTGCTCTCCAGAGGAATTCACTGCTAATGGTAAGAAAAGGATAGCGAATCATTTATTGGTATAGTGATTTTGGTTTTAATCCTTGTTCTAGTTCGGAAGTATGACAATGCTACAACTTGCGGGTTGGTATGGACGGCCAACTTTGTTGCCTACAGGTGCAGGACTTGTGGGATATCACCTTGTATGTCTCTGTGTGCTGAGTGCTTCCAGCGTGGAAATCATACCGGACACGACTTCAACATGTTCAGGAGTCAGGCTGGAGGAGCCTGTGACTGCGGTGACATGAACGTGATGAAGGAATCAGGTTTTTGTTACCTCCATGGCCCACATTCTCAAAATGCCAACATGTCTGTGGATGGTCCGAATGCCGCCCCACCGGACTTACTCTGCGTTGCTTCCCAGATGATGCCACGTCTCATCCTTCGCCTTATCCAGCACATGAGAGATAACAGTAATTCGCTCAGTGGTTTCCTCGGTTCAGTTCAAGACGCCGACAGTTTCATTACAATGCTACACGACATGAGCGGAATGGGGGCGGCGATGAGACAAGTGATGACATATGCGCTCACAAATCCTCAGGTAAACCAGGCTTATGCATTTTGGGGTTTATTGACGACCTTGGCATCATTCACGAGGTAATTAACCTCCCTGACATGTTATCATTTTCTAGATTTACAAAAACTTGACGGACATTGAAGAGATTGGAAGTTCCATGAATCCAGCATATTACGAGTACATGTGTGGTTCGAAGACCGCTTACGAACAAGCTCTCCGTTCCTTACCTAATCCAAAGCCGCCGGAGGAGTACAATGGTTCGTACTTTAATACCAATGCATTATGCATTATACTTAAGTAGCCAATTATGAATTTGTTTCAAGCTCATGACTAAGATGTGATTTGTTTTTTTTTCCTTGTAGACATCCCTGCCTTACAACAAGATTTGGTCCATCGAACCTTCCTGGAGGAATTCGTTTTCTGGACAGCCAAATTTGAGTTCCCTCAAAAGATTGTCTGCCTCCTTTTGAATTTGCTTCCGGATGATGACTACAAAGTATGAATTACAGAAAGGAAGAAGGGAAAGACGAGTTGTTGGTCTAATCAAACATTGTTTTCAATTCCAGGAAGCCTTTACTCGAGCCTTTGTACTCCACTATGGTCGTATCTCCCAGCTCCTTGTCCAATCTTCAGATCCGGACATGCTCTCAAACCGTGTTGTCCATGTTTCTGTCCAACTCTTTTCGAACGAAAAATTGGCCCTTCGAATGGCTGAGCAAATGGGACTTTTGCACGTCATGGTCATATCCCTTACCTACATGATGAACAAGATCACCGTCCCTTGCTCCCTATCTACGGGCGGCGCTAGGAACAATCACTTGGTAGTCGACTGTGGAAATCAGTGCATGAAGGACCACTGCTATTGGCCTCTTGTCTCGGATCTGAACAATATTTTGTCCCACCGTCCAGTCGCACTCCGATTCCTTGAAGATGACGGCCTTATCAAAATGTGGTTCAGTTTCCTTTCTTTGTTTCAAGGTTGGTCTTTATTATTTGAATTTGACTCAATAATTACCATAATTTATACTAATTTACTGTTAATTCTTCCAGGAATGAATACAAACCAGCGAGAACTTCATCAACACGTGGAATACGAACCAACTACGTACTATGCCGCATTTTCAACGGAACTTGAAGCAAGTGCTTCCCCGATGTGGGCTCTGGTGTCACACCTCCGAGATTCCTCCACGGCACATCTCACAAAGAATTTGATTGAGCACTGTAAGGAGGAGTTGAAGAATTGGTTTGCCCAAATTGGCTTCAATGGACATGATGTAAGGAACAGTGGAATTTGCAGTAGTATCATGAGTTGTTTAAGTGAACGCATTTTTGTGTGTTTAGTTGGACGAAGATCAAGTTTCGTTTCATTTACCACTTCACCGCTACCTCTCCGTGTTCTTGTACCAGGCGGTGCGGAATCAAGGCTTGTCCCTTCAGGAGCTTCTTCCTTCTCCCAAGGACCTCAGAGCAATAATTCAGCATCCACTTCGTGTCCAGACTGGCTTCTATGAGATTATCAGTGGACTCTGGGTACGGAACGGTTTGCAAATAAAAGGTCAGGCAATGACCTACGTCCAGTGCCACTTTTGCAACTCCATGGTGGATGCGGACCTTTTCTTGCTCCAAGTCGCCATGATGAACTTACCCTATGGTGAATTCCTATCTACAGTTCTCAGCAGGTAACCACGTGATTTAACGGTCATTGACAATGGAGTTTAAATCACATAATTTTTCCTCTTTTTGCTACAGATTCAATATAATGGATTCCCTGAGTATATTAGATGCTACGACAAATTCCTCACTGGATTCAGATCATGAGATCCTCATGATTGAGAATTGCCTCATCTTCTTGGCGAGTTTGGCATCAGTTCGGACGTCTATCGGCGTCTCCGATAGTGATTTGGTTACATTGGAAATGGTCACCCTACTCTGCATGGGAGACAAAACTCACAGCCAATTGATGGAGTTGATGCCAGAACGGTGTGGAAATAGTTCACAATCGAAGGACTTCGAGGCCGTCCTGTCCAAGGTAAAGCATAAGGTTATGGATCACATTTGATTATATCACACGGATCTGATTATTGTGATTTTGGGAAAAGGTTGCAGTCTACCGAGCACCGAATTTCGAACATGGGAATATGCTGCAAGGAATGTACGTACCAAAGCCATTTGTATGGGAAACTTTGTATGATCCGATTTACATCCTTCTCCGGGCTGTTCATCGGAAGGACTTCCAGACCTCCTTGGATCGATTCAGCGAATTGTAAGATTACTGGATTTGGACGAACGTGCGGTGTGGATGTGCAGTTGGTGTAGAAATTAACGGATTATTTAAACACTTTATAGTGCAAAACATACGGGGAAGTTCAAGGCATCTGGGACACCGTGGCCACCGTTTAGGATTCCAGAGCTTGCGGATGCTCCCTACACGGACCCTAGATTCGTGCTTCATAGTAGAGTATTCCATGGCCTTCTCTTTGTCATCCTGTTCAAGGCAGTCAACACTGGCAAATCATCAGATCAACTCGTCTCTCTTGCCGTCTACTTGCTAGAACTCGCCCTAAGTGTCACGGATCCCATTGGCCCAGATGTAAGTTACAGTTAATACGGAATGGAATGTGACTGTTTGCTTAGCTTTCACGTCTAATCCTGTATGGTTTGAATTTGAAAGGTGATGTCGAGCATGGAAGATCCTAACGAAGGATTCGGTGATAGATACGACATGAATTTTACCACATGGTTCGCTTCAGACTGCATCCTGGCAAATATCAAAACGGAAATTGACACAATCTTAGTCAAGCCAAATGCGGATGACACAATTCCGGTTTCCGATTCTTCAGATGGTGAAGGTAATATTGCATGATGCGCTTGCATTCTGGATTGGATCTAATTAAATGTGTACTATGCGACAACATACTATAGACAACAGCGCAGACGACGTAATGGATGTGGAGACTTACGACGTAGCAGTTGAGATGTTTGAAGATCTTGACGTCGACACTGCGAATCAGGCGACAGGATTTACAGCAAACACGGCATCAATTGGGAATTTAGCGATAATGCCTCCTGCTTTCCGTAATCAAAAGGATACTTTTGGTCTCAGAAATCCCGAGAAAAGATGTCGAAAATTAATTTTGATTTTAGGAATGGCAGCAGTTGGATCCAGGGATGTTTCAGTCCGAGGCATGATTGATCTTCCACCACAAACTCAAAGAAACACCCGAGAGGGGGACAATAGCCGAAGGGGCATGCAGATGATGGTATCCTCGCCAAAACCTGTCATTAGAGTCCAGAAGAAGGAAGTAGGAAGAACCTCCTCTTCGTCGGTAATTTATCAGTAAACCTCAGGGTCACATTACGGTGTTTATGTAAATACCATGAACTAAATGCTTTTCAGGGTGGATTAATCAACGAAATCGAAGTGCGTGTGAACGAGTCCATCATTTCTCTGCTGCTGAAACTCCACTCCAAACTGTCCGCTTCGTCACCAGATAGCTACACACCCTACTGGGAAACTCCAGCTGCTCAAAGCATCATAAGGGACGCAATGTCCGGAAAACAGAACGGCCTTGGCACGGGCACATTTCACAGCGACGGATATAAGGCGTCCTACAGTCCACTTTTTTACACTCAACTTTATGATGTCATGACGGAGCAGGGACTCCACGATTCTCGGATTGGGGATGGACCTTTCTTCATTGGAAACGTCCTAGATCGAATCTGTTCCAAGGATATTTCCTGTCGGGAATACATTTTGGAAATGAAGGGAAAGTTGTGGCCAAAGGAAGCGGAGAATGAAGAGGAGAAATTACGAAGGGAAGCTGAAGAGGATGCGGAGCGGAAGAAGCGGGCGAGTGAGAGGCGACGACAAGCCACGGAAGACATGCAACGACGTCAACAAGCTTTCCTGGATAAGATGAAGAGCGAGATGGAAGCTGGGTCAAATCCATATGGGGAAACTGAAGAGGAGGACTCTTATCAGAATTCGTACATCAAGCCTCTCGAGTACCACTGCGTCATTTGTAATATGACGGGCCCGAGTACGCCGAACAATCCGATGGGTCTAGTGATTCTTCTCCAGGCGACGAGTGTATTGGGTCATCGGAGGGGAAAAGATGAGGGTGAGGATTCTTCTTGAAGTTTTGCTACTAAATTGTTTAGGTTGGGAATTAATGTAATATGGAATTTTTGCAGATTCTTCCTCATTTACTCTACCAACCACTGATGAGGAGAGACTTTGTCTATTGGCGAAGGAGATAATGTCGTCAGTGAACGAGAAACGGCTCCAGGATATGACGAACAATTTTGATGATGATTCTTGGCTCATGGCAATGTCTGCGGGATGGGAAGGCGGTGTCCATGTCCAGGCATGTGGCCATCACATTCACCATGAATGTCTCCGAGATTACCATACGTCTCTAAAGACTCAACAGAGGCAACACAACATTTCCATTGAAAGGTACGAAGCGCATTGGAGAAAATCGGTTTAAAGGAAGCTTATGTAATTTGAGAATTGAATGGATTATAGGGGGGAATATTTCTGCCCGCTATGTCGGCAACTGGCCAATTCCTTCCTCCCATTGTCATCTGAGTTTGGGGTTAGAAAGTCTGCCTTGGTGAAGGACAGGAAAGGAAGCGCTGAGCCCATGACCCCAGAGACTACCGCACCTGAGATTCCCCCATCGCCCGAAGCCAACGTCGCTCTTGAAATATTGAAGCTCCTCAAGGAATATCCCCTTCCCACGGATCACTCCAAGATGGTTGACGCAATGGCAAAGACAATGGAGGAAATGACCAACGCCACAAGTCTCAAGTATCGAAAAATTGGATCCACTAACAATACCAAAAGCATCCTCCTCTTTGTCAACTCCATTGCACGGAGTAATCTGGAAATGGAACTTGTTCTCTGTGGTGGGAATTTGGTCTCAATTCCCACGGACCCACAACCCTCAACATCCAGTGCCTCCTCATTGATGTCCAAAGTGCCGAAGCGGTCTTGCATTGGTAAAAGAATTTACAGAAATTGGTTCATCTGGAGCAAGTTTGGAACTTACAATTTCATAATTTCTCTTTGCAGTCCCTCTGCTTCACGTTTTGGGAGTTCATTACAAGATTCTGTCAACTGATCAATGTTTACCGAAAAGCTGGGAACGGATTCTTGGCATAAGGTTCTTTCCAGACACTGCGATGATGAACCCCGACCGAGAGGTTCCCCTGATGCTAAGGGACTCTACCTCAACCCTACTTCATTTTCTTATGAATCTCCCAATGCACGTCGACTCGGGTATGTTCATCTTTTATCTACAAGGATTTAAGACCCGCGATGGAGGGAATGTGATTGCTAAACCAATTTGATGTCTCTTTCAGCCTACTTCAGCAGTATGGTCCAGGCTCTCTACAATCACGTTTATATCCAAGCACTCTGCACCATCAGCTGTCGATTGCGAGACAAGGAGCGAGCGGAGTGGAAGGCTAAGAAATCTCTATTCCCAAGCTCAAGTGATCCAGTTAGCAAGTACACGGACATTAATCAGCTGGACTTCCTCCTGGGGACCGTTATAGCCTACCTCGAAAAATCACCGATATTCCTTCCAGACTGTGACTATGGAGACATGGACTACACGTCCTCCGCCGCCTCCCCAATCATCTCAAGGTCAAACAGCCAGACGCAAATTAGGACTCGGACGGACGGATCCTTTGAGCTAAATGAAGACGAAATTGAGAATCAGCTGGAGAAACTTCTACTTCCTTTTGTCCGGATTGCAGCTCTTCTCCGTCATCACTTGTACGACGAGGAGCTTCCTTTTATAACCACAATTGATGAGGAGTTTAGCCACCTTGGACAATTTCTAGGCCTTGGTCTCTCTGAAGCGACAAGGACAAAGTATTCGACGATCCATGATGGGATCAAAGCTCACCACTTTCTCTTTTGGATCTCCCCAACCCCCCTCACAGCCATCTGGACATGGTGCGAGGACTTGTGCAATTTTGTAGGCAGGAGTCAAGTCGTGGCCCGCTCCTTGTTGAGTACGCAAAACTTGAATTGGGTTCAACCGAAGCTCCTGGAACTCCCCCATGCCTATGACAGTATTTTCCAGTACTACCATCGACGCCAGTGTCCGAAATGTAATTCGATTCCAAAGGATCCGAGTGTTTGCCTTGTTTGTGGGACCATGGTCTGCCTCCGTGACTCTTGTTGTAAGCAGCAAAGCGTTTTCGAAGCTACTCAACATGCCAACAACTGCGGGGCGGGGACGGCCATGTACCTCAGTGTCAATTCCAGTACCATTGTCGTGATCCGTGGGAAGCGTAAGTAGACTTTCTTAGAATTTACAGACCCTCAGCAGCAATTCATTTGAATGAAACTAACTTTTGTATTTTAAGGTGCCTGCCTCTGGGGAAGCGTCTATTTGGATTCTTTTGGAGAAGAGGATCGAGAGCTCAAGTAATATTCCGTTGCATTTCTATCGTTAGAGTAATAGGATTAAGTTCTAATTCTTTGGCCCGGATTTCTAGGAGAGGAAAACCATTGTTTCTAAGTAAGGAAAGATACGCTCTCCTCCAACAACAATGGGTAAGAAACCTTTTAATGAAACGAATGCATCAAATCATGTAACTTTTGATTGCAAATGGACTTTAATTTACGTTACTCCTATAGGTAACCCATCGCTTTGACCACTCTCCCCGGAAATGGATCTTTCACCGAGACGCCTTGTAACGTAACCACAAACCTTTTAAATCCTTATAATTCCTTTCATGACATGACATGACACGGAAACCCCCTAAACGCTGAAACTTAATTGCTGACTAACATGGTGAACAATTTTCAAATCGCAGGGAAGACCTTTTGCCAGAGTAATAAACTCAAAACGACATGAGGATGACGCTGATTCTTAACATTGTGATGTCCCTTTATACTATATAACGAGAGTTCTACTACACATTTCCCTTGTCCGATTCAACGTTTGTGTGTGTGCTGGTGGTTAGTTGGTTAGCCTTAAATCTTAATACGTGTAAATCAAGGCTGACTGAAAACTGACTGACGAGTTCAGCAGGTTAGCCAAGCAAGCTTGCTTATAACATTACAGGTAAATAAACATAGCTGTCTCTAGTAATTGAAATAATTAATAGTAATACTAGAATAAATGATTAATTATCTAATGAGGGAGATGTATTGTAATATTTAGTATATCTGTGATCAGTAAAAGAAGTATTTGGATATTTTGCCAGTTGACGCTCTTTATCTGGAACAATTATTATTACTTTATTAACTTACAATTCCAAAGTGATATTATCATACGGAGACTTAACTTGTAACAATCAGTAACATGGAAAGCCTCTAGGGTTTGTACACGGGAATCACGAAAACTCTGCTTCCATTTACCAGCAAGCAGTGACAAATCTAGAGAAGGATTAGGATGGGAAACCTTTATCGAATAAGTTAATGAAAGTGAGTAACCTTTGTTTTTTATAAAAATGAAAATGATTAATGAAGTAGGGAAAGGAAGGAAAACGTAATTAAACTAATTAGAAGAGCAAGGTTGGTTAACAGATCCTTAATTTACACTTCGGAATCCTTAGAGCACGAAGATGGTCTAAGGGCGTTGAGGAGAGACGACAATATAAACTGGATTGGGCAGCAGTATATATTTGAGAGACAGGAGATAGAAGGGCGGTTGCTCGCATGCTGCTAAGCGTTAGAACCCCATCCATCCACCAGTTTGTTCCTGATAGACTTCAATGACGTCATCGTTTTCCATTTCCAGCTAAAAGAACACAAGAGAATTTAATTTAGACATTGTCCATCCGTTCTTTTCTATGAGTCTGCTTAAAAAAGGTCAAAGACAAAGAACTTACTTGTTTCGGCGTCTCATCATCATTTATTCGACGTCCATCGAATAAGAAGCGTAAAGAGGTCATGGGTACGCCTTGCCTCTCGCTGTAGCTCTTCTTGAGCTTTCCCATCTGGGTGCTCATCTTCACACGGAAGTGGATTTCATTGCTATCTTGTCCAACAACTTTCAATTTGATGTATTCTGAGCTACCATCATCCTGCTGTTTCTCCTAATAGAAAAGAATGATTCAAAATCAGTAGTGTATTAACTGCACTCATTGATACAAGGTAAGGTGAAGGTCTACTGGACTCCAGTAACTGGAGAAACAAGCTGGCTGGCTGGCTTAATACCGAGAAATTTTGGAATCACCTGTTCAAACCTGACTCGACTCGAACTAATTAAATTAATATAACTGAAGCATGACTTACTTGATTGTTATCTGACATTGTGATGAACGTTGATGACTTGAGTTCCGATCAATTGGAGGAATTAAGTGCAGAAATCAGCGATGTCCGACCCAGAACAAAAAGTGAGAGAGAGTGACCGATGACGACGAAAGCGGGACGGGGAGAATGAAAAGGAAGGAGAGAAGAGGAACAACGGCGGCGCGGCGGACGACGCTTTTTTTTTGCATTTCGTCGACTCGTCCTATTTCTCTGGCGGCTGGACGGAGAACTACAAGAATTCTGCTACTGGAGGGGGCTGAGGGCGGCAAAGATTTCCACCCCTCCACCCCCACCCCGAGGGGTGGAAGTCTTTGGGGGCGGTGTCAAGGGTGATGTCATCCCGATTCCCGAATTTGTCAGACAGAAGAGGTGGTTTAGTCGGAACAGAAAACGAAATGATGAGGTCAAGTGGTATCCACCCCCCAGAGTCCGTGACCCCAGTTCGCGTCATTGACACCAAGGACCAAGCAGACGGAAGAAGAAGTTACTTTTGGGAAATGAATAATTTGGGACAAATAGAAATCAAAATGGCAAACTAAGATGGTCATTATTGTAGACAAATAAGTTAGGAGGGAGGGACCAATGATTGGTTATTTCAATTACATAATTTTAGTTGTAAATCGTAAAATTGTTTATTGCGACTCAGCAATTTCTGAAAATCAATTAAGTTTTGTTGGGCTATTTCGAAGAAGACGCTTCGGTAAGAAGACTTAAGACAGGACAGGGCAGAGCCACCTTTGGCATTTATCACTTTCATTTTCATAGCACGTGAGAGTAGCAGCAAACTCCTTTTTCAACTCGTGAACTAACTTCTTTTCAGCAACAGCAAGAAACGGAAACGGATAACGGAACGGCAGCAGGGCAGGGCAGGGTAAGGAAATTAATTATAACTCCCAAATTGTACAATTTAATTATTCGTGGTCGTCTCGTCGGATTTTGTGAGTTTACTTTGTTTTTAGAGAGTCAGGTTACTGGTTACCTGAACCCGCTCTCAAATTAGTGGTTAATGGCACTTATGGGCGGTTCCTCCCTCATCATGTTACATGCACAAACTGAAAAATAAGCAACCCTAACCACACGATACACGAACCACCCCACCTTTCCTGCTGATGGTGAAGGTGGTTGCTCGTGTTGGGTTTGGGTAAGCCAAAAGAAACAGAATAAAATAATACAGCTTCTTAACGTAGGTTTGTTAAGTAGTTAACGTGTTGTTGTCAGTTGTGTGTAATATGCGTTTAATTAATTCATTTTTTTTTACAGCATTCCTTGCTGACTCAACCGCCAATTCTAGAATTCTAGAAAGCATTTGGAGTTTCTAGTCTTCTTGGAGCAATCCATTCGTTTGTAACCAAATCGGATTTTCGACGGGACATTGCAGCGATGAATCTGGACTTTCCAATTCAACATGTCATTGTGGTGGGTTTTCATCATAAGAAGGGATGTCAGGTAAGTCGAACTTCTAGAAAAATCCTTATGCAGATTGTAGTTATTTAGTCAGGTTGAACTCTCATGATGAACGAACAAAGACAAGCATATATCAGACATCACTTGTTGAATTTACTTTACTGAACCAGCAATAGTTCTGCAGTCCGGGCAGACGGATTCAAAGGTGAAAGGAGAGGTCTAACATTTTATTTTCTGTTTTCAGGTCGAGTATGCGTTTCCTCCCCTGGAGGTGGAATTGGAAAAATCTGCCTGGAAGTATTTTCCGACTCTGGCCATGCCGGATGGTGCTCATAACTTTGACCATGACACAGTCTATTTCCACCTTCCATCACTCAAGAACCCGCGAGAAACTGTTTTCGGAGTTGCCTGCTACCAGCAGATTGATTCCTCGGTAAGTGACTTCAGAGTCGTCAGTCGTGTTATTCCACTTTGAACCCAGCATGGGACTAACTGTCGACATTTACCGATTTCAGAAACTAATCAATAGGCCTGATGACGTTACTCGCAGTACTGTCCAGAAAAGTGTTTGTGTACTTAGCAAATATCCGTTGTATGGACACATCCAAGTAAGCTTCTTTTATCTTGGTTTGGTTTACTTTGTAAACATGATGACGACTATAGACAAGCATATATCTGAATTTCCAGTGATTGTCATAATAGCTCTGAAACAATTATTCAAATTCCAGTTAATTGAAATAATGATCCAGTTTCTCCCTTTTCAATAATTCGTTCTATTCTAGGTGAAGATGCAGCTTATCACTGCTGCATACTTCCGGGCGGGTGATTTCGATCAAGTGTCCATTCTGGAGGAAGCTTTTCATAATCTCAATGCATGTCTCGTCCCTGAGCTTCTCACAACTCCGGCGGCATTTCTTGGTAAGTTTCTTAATCGGGGTCGGGGCGTGCGTCTCTCTTCTGTTAAATGATGAACCAAATAGACAAGCATATATCTGAATTCTCTGTCGATACCTTTTAATCTGAGAACTTTAGTTTAGTTATCCTAAAAAAGTGTCATGAGTTCCAGAAGGATTAATCTTTGCTTCTTCTGTTGTTTCGCAGGTCTTTCGCCTCGGGAATTGATCTTTCTCTTCCGACACCAAGTTTTGATATTATTCAAGTTACTCCTACTCGAACGGAAGATTTTGTTCCGTGGTGCATCTGTTGGGCCTCTCTGTTCCGCCCTCCTCACACTCGTATCTCTACTCCCGCTGACGTTGGAATATGGGCTGAATCAATCAGCTTGTACAAAGACGGCTAAAACACTCTCAATCGTTCCCCAGTTTAGTCACGAACCTGACAGTGATGATGAGGAACCTCCCGATGCCACTGATAGTAGAAGGGGCTCTTCTGAGAATCAGAGCATGTACGCCTCCCGACACAATCGAAGTCTGAATACAACACAAGAGAAAGATCAGCTGGAAGATAATACAGATCTCGTGAACACAACGAAAGTTTACTACAGAAAAATGGAAGAGGACGTGGACGTTGATATTAGAAGGAAAAAGGAACCACTGCTCGATCAAATGACACCTCCAGACTCAAAATCTATCTCTCCAATTTCCCAACAAAGTACAACAAATCTGGAGGAGGAAGGGATGGGCGTGGTCGAGAAGTGTGAGGAAGTTCCAGATTTCCTTACTGCCGTCCTAATGAAACCAACCGAGGCTGGACTCCCTTTGGCTCTTTTCAAGAAGGTACGGACTCAGGAATTCATCAGGGATTGATTCCTCATCTCATTTCCTTTCTCCTTTCATTGGGTGATAAAAGTGCCATTTTAATTCTCACAGGGCTACCTCTGTCATCCCTATTTGTCTCTCCACTACTTGGATCTCCTGACTGATGCACGCGTCAGAGGGTTCCTTATCGGAACCACAAACGTCCTCTTCAAGCAAAAGAAGGACTTGGTCGACGTGATTGTTGAGGTAAATTACTGTCAGCTTCACCTTTAACGATCCTTGTTGTAAGTGATGTTTTATTTCATCATTAGATCCAAGACGGGAGTGTTGAAATCCTGGATCAGAATCTAAAGAAACAAGTTACGCTCACGACCCCTGATCTCAGATTCGCTGAAAACCTGGTCCGACAAGTTACCGTAGAAAGTGGGAGGAGAATGGATGGGGATAATTTTCTAGATGGAGTTGGCTGGGAAGGTATAAAGAGGAGACATTGCGCATAAACTTGCAAGGGTACACTGTTGACTAATTCTTTGGTCATTCCCATATTACAGGTGGGGACGAGTGGGTCAGGTCACAGTTCAAGTACTACCTGATGTGTCTAATGAGGACAAGCCTGACAGAGGAAGGGACACGGCAACAAGACTCCTTCGGCCCCTTATTTCTACATTCGTGGCAGGATACAAACAATTGGAAAACATGGAGGAATTACGTGAATTCTGAGGAAAGGGATACGCCTGGGATTTATAGCCTCTTGCCTGGTCATCCTTGTGATGGTGGAATGTCAGTCAGCGATATGAAGATCCGCCTTAGCCAGTAAGTTCCATACCTTCATTTTTTTTCAATACGCCATTTATGGGTTGCGATGATGTTACAAATCGACAAGCATATGTCAGATTTAATTGTGTTGACACAACAATTACACTGAGAACCCAAGAACCATTGTTGATATGAATATAAGCCCGTTGGATCAACCACCTTAATTTTTATGAGTTAACGCGATGGATTTTTGTTTTCACAGATGTAGTCTATCTTAAGAGAACCGCGTGACCCATTTCCGCAAAGGTATTTCATTGACCTTTGCCTCATTTGTAGGGTGTTGGGGTTGAACAATGGATATGAACTATGCATGAAGGAAAATATCAACGTGCATCTAACGTGCGTCTAATCCCGTTTTCTTTATATTTGTATCTTCCAGCTCCATGCAGAATACAGAAGGTGGAAGAAGGCTTAACCAAGCAGTTCAGAATACTGGGAAAGCTGTTCTTCAGACAGGAAAAGCTGTCGGTGGAGCTCTTACGTCGGCCAAAGGTGCTCTGAGCTCTTGGTGGACCACCGTTACCTCATCCCCCGCCACGACCTCAGCCTTGCCCAAAACCGGAGAAGAACATGCAGAGTCTGGAACGGAGCCTCCTACCGAGAAGACGAGCTAAATTCCCTACTTATCCATCTAGCCAGGATTATGGAGCGCCTCTCTTGCGTGCACACTCGCATGACCTTTTAACCGTTAACTTTTTCAGCGTGCCTGTAATTGTTAACCCAAATCTTGTCAAATCCTCTTTTGAATTGAATGATCTTTTTTTTTATATTAACGTAACTACGTCATTTAATGCATTCCACTACCCTTAACTAAAAAGCCAAAATTTGACCTTGGTGAATAAGGGTTATTACTTGAAAAGCCTGTGATTTTACTTAAAATAATGTACGAATAAAAGAGGAATGGATAATTATTATGGATTTTGATTTATTACATTCCGTGCCTCCTCCATTCCACCAAGTGACCTTTGACGTTTTATAATCCTCTAAACCACCAGTTTTAATTATTATCCTCGTTTAGTTAATTCTCTGGGGATGGAGGGGGGAATCATCAGAGTTGACTTTTAGATTTAAATTAATTAGATTTTTAGTTTAGTAGTAAGTAAGTGTAACTTGGACAATCCTAAAATCCTCCATTCCAACTAATCAGCAACGGGTCAATTAAAGCCTTTTCTCCTTTACTAACAATGCGGAGGATTTAGGAAATACTTTTAGGATCAACGTTTCTTCCTCCTCCCCCTCTAATATTTTACAACTGATGATGATCACTGATAAACTCATGATAGGAAATCAAAAACAAAAAATATCCATTACAAACCAAAATCACAGCAGCACTACTTGATTCCAAACTAATTAAACTTCAGAAAAGACAATTAATCGTGTATGACCTCTCATCATCAGCCCAAACCAAATTGTAGTACAATAAATAACTATAAACTAAAATGGTTAATTAACGGATCCCTGCTCAAATTTAAAGCGGAACATTTCTCTCGGACTTATTCTTCTAGAAAACTTAAATAAGGTAAGAAGGCATCGATTATCGTTTAAATCCTCTCCTCTCTCATACCTCCCAGGCGTACTCTCAATCAATTTAACAATTACACAAAAACAAGTTCGTACGAATTAACAAACTCCTCTCCGCCATATCCATTCTCACTATCACACCACACTCCACGATTACTAACATCATCATGCAAAAGGAATAATTGTGTGTGTAGTAAATTTAACAACTTGCAATGACTGATTAATAATTGTGAAATGGAACAGTTTAATCAATCGTTGTCAATTAATGTTGGGTTCATGTCGGGACGACGGGCTTAACGTTCCACACGTCCCCCGCTGCGTCTTGCATCAAAGGCGAGGGTTGCGGTAGGGCGGCCATAAGCCCTGCGGCTTTGGGTGCGTCAGTTGGAGTTGACTTGCTATCGCTGCTGCTACTTCCACCACCAGTTCCAAGCGAAACTAAAAATGGAAAATGAAAATAATACAAAATGAGAAATCAAAAGATGAAAAGTAGATTTTAAAAATACTTAAAAACTGAAGAGAAAATAAAATGTAACGTCCATGCATCATGCTCCAAAGTCCATGCAAACGTAAAACTAAACTAGTTACACACTCAACAATCAATCATTCCTTGTGGCTTCCAATAACGTCAACTGATCCGTGCAGGCCAGGGGATCCTGGAACACTGAATCTTAGTTTCCGTAATTCTTGGAAGTTTACCTTGAGGTTAGTGAGATCATGAACCGAAAGCTGATTATTTTCATACTTTCTCTGCACCCGCAAATGCTCAGCATTGAAAAGTAGAATAATAATTAGTCCTGTGGTTAATTACATTTTACAGTCTAAAACTTAATTAAGTTAGTGATATCCATTCCATCTAATAAGCACACAAGACTCAAACAACCCGACAACATTATTTGGATTAGTTGGATTAAAACTTAATCAAAATTTGTTAAGAGCAAACCAATGTTAGATGACAAAAAAAACGGACGTCATTCCAATACTACAACAACAGTCATCGTCACACCTTTTGTGTTTCTTACTATTGAGATCTTAGCACTCCTTATGAAGATAAAGATCATTTAGAAGTAAGGGTCATAAGTTACTAAATAAATAGAGTGACTAATTTGATTAAAAGTCCACAGTTTGTTAGTGTTACGACTAAAAGTGACGTTAGTGTCGCCATGCTTCGTATTACTTGAAGGAGCTCAATGCAGCAGTACCAAGGTTAAGATGAGAGGGTGATGAATTAGAAGAGGACGTAAAAAATCGGTGATGATTCGGAGGATCATGATGATGAGATTCAGATGAAGGAAAAATAGGAAGGAGGAGGCTAAACCATTTTCTAACATCCTCAGTGTGTGTAGAGTTGACATTTGTTTGTTTTTCTATAATGATCATCCATTCTAATGCTCTTCCTTCTTACATAAAGTTACCTGCAGAAGGTTCCAGGGGAAAGTTCAACAAAAGCAAGGAAATTAATAGGGAAAATTTGGAAAATGAGAATGAAAAAATACAAAAGAGAAAGAGAGAAAAACGAATTAGTGAAATGTAAAATAGCCAAGATGACTTTCTACACTTTCTACTCAAACTTTCACTTTATACCTTGGGGAATCTAATACAAGCGAGAGCTGCTGGTTAGTCAAACAAGGTACAAGCGGAAGCTAGTCACAAAAGAAAATCCGAAAAGTACTGTCGTGCCATCATCACTTTCACCTCCTTTGCCAGTATCACCATCACCAACACCCAATCCTTAGTTTAAGGATTTAGCACCTAAATCTCTGAATGGAAAATGACAAAAAGCGGTACATGCTGAAAATCAATGAATTCTGAAAGTGAGGAAATTAGGAAAATATTCAAAGTCACCTGAACGTGAAAGTCAAAGTGACAAAGTGACCTGAATGGTGTGAAAACCAAACCAAAGCCCCTGATAATGGCCACACTCACAAACGGCTAATGATAGACATTCTTGGTAACGGTGACCTTTGTTAAACATTTATAGTCCTGAAACTTTAACTAGCAGGTGGGTGGTGGGTAGTGGGAACAATGGACATGAATTACTAAACTAACACAAATTCGTCTAGGACACATAAAGGTAAACGATGGTTCGTCGATTAAACGAGTGTTAGTTTAGAATAACAGCAACAAGTAGCTGGTTAGTTGGAATTCTTTGGACCACCACCGCCGATGAATGATGACGGCGGTAGTGGGTGGAAAGCAACAAGAGCAGCAACAATGAAGGTTGTGACTTAGGAGGACTAGTAGCAGCGTAGTAGTGGTAGTGGTTTAGTAATTGTCTAATTTCTTGACGTAAAGGTAGGGAGTTCTTAGTTCACATAAACTTACTTCCGATTATGATGATAATTATAAGAGCAATCACCCCCATTATGATCATCATCTGCAAAAGAAAAAAAAATCAAAATTAGTTTCATCTAATAAGGGTAAGGTGCGTCATCATTTACTATTTAAGGCACAAATGGGATGAATAAGCGACCAGCTAAAAATAGAATCCATTATGATATTGAGCATTATTTGACTTACTTTCAGATTCTTCCACCAATACTTCCGTTTTAGCTTGCCTGCTTGTTGTTCGAATTGCGAGGCCCCTTGCTGGAGCGCATCTAAAAACAGAACAGAATCATATTAATTATCCTCATGGCCATATTCCGAAGATCCAATTAGAAATGAAACAAAAGATAAGATTGCGACTGAAGAAACAAAGATAGCTACGATAGCTCCAAAAATTAAGAGCATGCATGAAGCAAAAGCTTATTTTCTCACCATGATTCCCCATGATAAAAGGGCGAAAAACAAAAATGATTCAGAAGTGAAGAACGCGTCACAAAGGAAATCAATATTTTGATAAAACACAAAAATCAACGGGACGCTTAACGAGTAACAGGATCTCATGTCGCTGCCCAAAACAGCGACATCGTGGACTCAACGCAAAAGCATAAGTGCAAAAAACACAAAGCGCTCCGCCATGCCCCTGTTCGTGCAAAACTTTCTTTTCTCATTATTCGTGCATTGAGCATTTAATAAAACGTAAGTAAGCGGAGATGTTAAGATAATAAAAGTCGGTAATAACCCGCTCTGTCATCCAATTCCGAGAGTTTCTGATCTCTCTCAAGCACCTTCTCCACATTCGTCCGCATAATGTCCACCACCTATGCATAACAATTGTCAAGTTACTTTCGTGATTAGACAATGTCAATACTGTCTAAATTTCGTTCGAGTGATCATCTGTTCCTTTGCGAAAAACACTCAAAGACATTTCTGAATGTGCGCCAGATCAGTAGCGATTATGCGTTCGCGGATGCAGTGTTTTTAGCCCCAGAGACAATACTTGGAAACACCAATCACCTCCACATCCTTTCCCGACAAACTACAGAGCGATCATAGACAGGTTCAACATTAAGTTAGAAACATGAATCGCAGCTCTTCTTCAGTCTCAATTTTTAAATTGATTTCATACCATGAGACTCGTGAAAAAATTACCTGATCTAACATCGAGTTCTGAAAGCCTCTGATCTCGTTCTAATACTTTCTCAACATTCAATCGCATAACGCCAATCACCTGTAATTGAAGAGATAAAGGATGGGTTAAGGTCAAGGTCAATTGGTGGATGCAGCCATTCTCCTCTTGGATTCACTCTTACGCCGCTCGGCGCGGAATGAGAAGTTAGAACAAGTTCGCGCCGCCTACTCCGCCGCACCCATCTGAAACCAGCGCGCATCTCACTTTTCCATATCAAAATGAGTTTAATTTGTAAATTAGTGAATTGACTTTAGAATAAAAGTAATACCGTAATTTGAATCACTGTAAAAGAAATTTGAGCAGTGCGAAGTATTTATAAGGGTGCGGAAGATAAGGATGCGGCCACACGACGCGAACTCTTTCTAACTTCTCATACCGCGACTGCCGAGTGAATCCGAAAGGAGAATGTCAATGTCTGGGTGGAGGGGACTCCCTAGCCCTAGCCTTTCGTTATGGAAATCGCTGGAATTGATCGGTGTCAGCCTGAACTTGTATAAAAAATAAACATAACGCGCCAGGAAAAGTCTCTTTGCCTTGAAATTAACAATAATTTTATCTATTTGTCTTGTCTCTTTCAATTATGCGCTCCTAGTCACGGAAATCAGCCAATTTGCTACTGGAAATGGCAAAAGGAGGCGTTACGCGTTGTCTCCTTTCCTTAGTATAGGATGGATGAATAAACGTTACTGATTCTGGACGTCCTTGAGTCAACTACTCGGAGTTTCCTTTTCGCAAAAGAAGATTAACTTGATTTTATGAATATTTTTCTGATTTTGTAGCGTTTCCTCCTGCCGACCTTATTTATTAAGTCGCGTAACGTAAATTAGTTCTGACCTCGTCTACTTGAGCTTGAGTCTGCTGAAGTCTTCTTGAGGCAGCTTGCTGTTGATGTGTTCGTGGACCCCCAACGATTGGCTCCCCGCCAGTACTCGACTCCCCGCCAGGCGCTGACCTGAAATTCATGAATGAAAACATTAAAGTCATTTCCTTCCGGTAGTAAATGACATTTGCATTGTTTTGCGAGGTCATAAATGAAGGGGAAGCTAGCAGTGATTTCGTTCAAATCGATGCGCACCAGGGAAAAAAAGAGCACAAAAATTGATTTGGCTGACTCACATTTGTCCAATGCGTCAGTATCACTGATGAATTAATTTATACATGCCGTTATCTCAGGAATAGGGGAATGACTTTTGTCTTTACACTAACTACGCTTCGACAACTAACTCTAGCAAACCCCGAACATGAATAATGAATGATAAGGAAAGAACTATTGCCAGATTAGTTAGTTTTTAGTGATGAAAATTGATAGAAGGTCGGTGGACATTGGGCAAACAGTAGAGCTCAAGATAAAATGAACTAATGCTACAATGG
>JAQIWD010000462.1:0-21229 GCA_034694825.1 Anurida granaria
CAGCGAAATCGCTGATTTATTGGGGTGTGGGGTGTGGGGTGTGTAGGGGTGTGGGGTGTGCATTTTAGTAAGACCGCTTTGATCGATCCTGTGCCAGCTTGTTTTAGTTTGTTTGTTTGCAGTGACTGCGATTAAAAACTTTTCAAGCAGTGACAGTGAAAGTGAGTGACAAACAGTTAACAAAACCGGGAGGTCAAGGTTGTGTGCTGAGGCTACCTCTTTCAGTGACTAATTGATTAAATAATGGCGGGCGACGAGAGTAAACAATTCCTTTATATATTCCTTAATAAAAATGGAATTATTCCAGAGTACAACGTCCGCCCGACTGGTACCCATATAACAATAATAAATGACAAACAAATAAGCTTTAATCCTTAAATCATGTGTCGTGTCATTCTTTTTTCAGGTCCCAAGAATCGTCAGAGATTTCTGTGTGAATTGGTTGTTACTGGTAAATAAATCCGGGTTCCATGCCTTGCCAATAATGCCATGAATTCGCTTGATGAATTTTATGAATAACAGGATATCCATACAGTGCCGTGGGAAACTCTACAAACAAGAAAGATGCCCAGACAAATGCTGCTAAGGATTTCATTCAGTATTTGGTTCGGACAGGGGCTATCAATGTTACGGAAATACCGGAAAATGTGAGTCTTAGTTGTCGGTATCATTACACGTTTCTTTTTAGTAACCCGGTTAATGTTCGCCTTTAATTTGTGAATAAAACAGGTTCTTGGACTGGCTTCACCGACTCCTGAGTGGTCTGCTCCATTACCCGCAATGGGACTGCAGAGTGTTGCTACAACACAACAAGTATTTAAATCAGGGTTCGGTCCAGATCAAATGGGAGAAGGTTACAAGTAAGGGGACTTGCGAATTAGGTGATATAATTTTATCCTAGTTCTGTCACCTTATGAGATTATTATCATTAGGCCGTTTGGAGGGAATCAACTTCGCTATTTCGAGCAAACGAATGCTCGTAATCTTGCCGAAGCAGAAGACGTGGACGTTAATTCGAGTCTTCACGGGAACTGGACGATTGAAAATGCTAAAGGACGTCTCCATCAATATCTCCAGTTGAACAGAATTAGCGCTGACTACACCTACATTGCAGTTGGACCTCCACATGCGAGGTAAAATGGTTCCCAAATACAGAGCAATTTATTTGGTCTCATTTATAGTCCTTGTTTACTTATCATCTTTTTATTTAAATGGGGCAGTACCAGTATTTGTATCTTTTAAACCCTAAGATACGTTTACTGGTGTCCTGTCATGTGCAACTCGTTACTTTCGTCAATCAGACCCACTACTAATATCGCAGTGAGATGATTTGATGAGACGCACTTTATGAATTGGGCCGGAGTGAAGTCGATATAGTCTCCAGCAACAAATATTTGATGTTTAGTTTACTCATGCTGTTGGGTTCGGTCTTTCTTATATAGCTGGAGACTATCGACTTGACTCCCATGCGAATGGGTAATGTGAAATACGTTGGCCTAATTGTTACTTAGGTAAGTTCAAAACATTGGAGACTTTTGCAGATAGATCCCAGAATTATTTTTCAATATATTGTTTTTTTAACCATACGATGTTTATTTTCTTCCTAGGAGTTTTCAAGCGGAAATGAGTTTTCCGGTGAAGGAGCTTGGAAGAAGTAAATGCCGCCAAATTACATTCTCGCTGCCGTATGAAAGTATTAAATGACTTCTGATGTGATTCTCAGGTCTCCACTCCAGGGAAACAGGTTCAACTCAGAAGACGGCTTCCAAGAGTTGTGCGTTATCCCTGGTAAGGCAACTCTTCCACTTGCGCGTCATTGAGGCATTCTCAGGGAGTTTAAAGCGACCCAAGCAGTCAGAATCCATAAAACCATACCCAGTTCGGATTGACCCTCAGCTCATGGCTTCCGTGCAGGAGGTCATTGGCGATCTCCATCTTTCGGTTGCCCAAATCATGGATCCAGAAGAAGCTAGACAAATCCAAGTAAGAAAGGTTAACAGAATTCGAACTTTCACTTAGCGTTCATTTGCTTCCTATGATTTCTTTTACTCCTGTGCCACTCTTTAGGCTAATGCACAATAAGTGTTAATTTTAATTAATTTAACAGGATTTGGAGAATCCAGAAGAGCAGGTAGATGGCACAGTTGGCATTAATTTAGTGGGAGGACCGAAGAAGGACGTCACCAATTTAGCGAAGAGAGAAGAAACGGCGTTTGCTGGGATTGTGTCATGGTCTCCTCCGCTTCCAAACTGGAACCCCTGGACTTCTTGTAATATCGACGAGGGACACATGGCTTGCGTGAGATTTCTAGATTTGATGCTTGCGTTTGTGACTATTCTGCATCTCTAGTCTTCAATATACAAAACCACTTTTACTGTTTTCTAGACATCTTTGGATCAACTTAGCGAGGAATTTTTGCAAAGTTTCAAAGAGGTGCAGCAGTGCAATAGGCAGGTGCAGCAAATGCATGGAACACGTTCTCAACTTCCCATATACTCAGCGAAGTCTCGAATTATGGAATCCATTTCGGAATATTCGATCATTCTGATAAAAGGAGACACGGGTTCTGGAAAGACTACTCAGGTTACAACTTGCATTTTTGATAATCTCCTTTCCTCCACGCTACTGCATTATTCGGATTCCACTGGACGACTAATTTATTTTCTAGATTTGTCAATTTATTCTGGACGATTATATTTTGTCTGGACAAGGGGCTTACTGTAACGTGGTAGTCACACAACCAAGGAGAATTTCGGCCATTTCTGTTGCAGAAAGAGTTGCCAGCGAAAGAGGTGAAGATCTGGGACTGAGTGTTGGCTACAGTGTTAGGTTTGAATCATGCTTACCACGGCCATATGCTTCAATTCTTTTTTGCACCGTCGGTAAGGTTCTTTCTTTTTTTTTGTAAAACTTTCACTTTACGTTTTTCGTGTAGTCACGCTTTGCGTTTTGCTTTACAGGTGTTTTGCTGCGGAAACTAGAGGGTGGTTTGCGCGGAGTGTCTCATGTCATTGTCGACGAAATTCACGAGCGAGACGTGAACAGCGATTTCCTTCTCGTGGTACTCCGGGATATGTTGTCTAGCTACCCAGACTTGCGTGTTATCCTCATGTCAGCAACCATAGACCATGCACTCTTCACGCAATATTTCAATGATTGTCCAGTTATTCATGTTGAAGGACGGGCATTCCCAGTGGAAACGTATTTCCTGGAAGATATAATTGAAACCTTGCGGTTTACGCCATCTCCTGACTCTATAAGGTGAATTACTTAATTTTATTTGGCTTCAATTCCAATGCATCGCTTTCTTCTGTTTTCTATACAGGACAGCGAAAAAGAAGAAACAAGAAGAAAAAGAACTTGGCGCCGAGGAAGTAGTCGCCGAAGAGAATCTAAACGTCGCTGCTGGGGACGGAGGGTACTCAGGAGCGACACATCACACACTTAAACTTTTGAACGAGCGGGAAGTAAACACGGAGTTGATTGCAGCGATTTTCCAACATATTAAATCTCTCAACATTCCTGGAGCGATTCTCGTTTTTCTTCCAGGATGGAATGTCATCTTCAGCATCATGCGTTATTTTCAAAACCATCCCGTTTTCGGTAATTATTTTCAAAACAAAATGAGTAATTTTTTCAGGTAATTTAGTTTCAAGTTTTGTATTTCATAATTCAGGATCACAGTCCTACGTCATCATCCCACTGCACAGTCAACTTCCTCGAGAAGATCAGCACAGAGTTTTTGAGAGAGTTCCTCCAAACGTGACGAAGGTAATTTAGAATTTTAAGACATGAGACATGAGTAACATCCAGCTTATCCTTCCTTATAAGTAAGCATTTAGAACTAATTAGTTATTAGGCACTTAGGTAAACTCTGATTATCATTATGATTATCTTTTAAAATCAGGCTCCGCCCCTCCCCCCCCCCCCCCCAAAAAAAAAAGATTATTAGGACGGGAGATTAATCAGAGAAATGGAGTATTATTTCGAAGTTAAATAAGTTGTGAATTGTTTTCTCCCTTAGATAATCTTGTCGACGAACATCGCTGAAACTTCCGTAACCATAGATGATGTCGTCTTCGTCATTGACTCATGCAAAGCAAAGACTAAATTATTCACATCTCACAACAATATGACCACATTCGTGCAAATGTGGGCATCGAGAAGCAACCTGCTTCAGCGAAGAGGTCGTGCGGGACGAGTGCGTCCGGGCTTCTGCTATCATCTGTGCACCAAAACCAGATTCAACGCTTTGGAGGAGAATATGACACCAGAGATGTTCCGAACGCCACTTCATGAAATTGCACTGACCATCAAGCTCCTGCGCTTAGGGGGAATCTCTCAATTCCTCAGCAAGGCACCCGAACCACCGCCATTGGTAAATTCTATAAATCACTTGGCATATTTGGCATACTTTGGACTAAGGGTAAATTCTGCTTTGTTTTTCTAGGATGCCGTCATTGAAGCTCAGGCATTGCTTTATGGTAAATGTGAAATTTTATGTCAGTCGTTTCAGAATTTCGTTAACCAAGTATTTTCTTTTTCTTCAAATACAGAACTTAACTGTCTCAATAATGAGGGTGAACTGACGAGTTTAGGAAGGATCTTAGCAAAGATGCCGTTGGATCCTCGGCTTGGGAAAATGATAATACTAGGAATCATCTTTGGATGTGGTGATGCACTGGCAACGATTTCGGCGAATGCTTCCAACATGTCTGAAGTCTTTAATTTGGGTAAATTCTACTAACTACTAACGCCGCAAGCGGTTTGAGCTGGACACTGGTATTAATTTGGATCAAAAATTATTTCCAGGCCCTGAGAATCGAAGATTAGCTCCACAACAGCGTGGCTTTGCCGCCAATCGTCACTCCGATCACTACGCATTATTGAATGCTTTTCAGCATTGGAATTCCATACGAAATCGGCAAGGGGAGCAAGCAGAGTATGAATTCTGTCAGCAAAGGCTCTTATCGCTGCCAAGTCTGAGAATGACGTGCGACGCAAAAGTAATTACGCAACTAGCTCACTATTGCTGAAAATCTAGTGTTCTAACATACGCTAATTACTTTTGTTTTCGTCGTTTGTTTAGAACCAGCTCCTTCAAGTGGCCAGCTCATGCGGGTTTCCCGAGGATCAGTTAATGCCGCTGCATCTCGATTTCCGCTCAAATAACTCAATGTTGGATATTATCGCAGCTCTTCTTTGCTTCGGATTATATCCCAACATTTTGTTACACATGGACAAACGGAAGGTAAGGTTAAGCGTTGGGTCAGGCCAGACAAATGGAAGTTTTCACGGTAATGAGGGAGGGGTACCTAAGTCAACCATTAAAATCTAAATTTTTTGATTTTCTTAATTATACAGGTTCTCACTACCGAAGCAAAAATTGCTCTGGTGCACAAAGCTTCCGTGAATTGCTCCAGATTTGAAATTTTGTTCCCGTATCCATTTTTTATTTATGGAGAGAAGGTAACAAATGGTGATACGAGAAATGTTGAATACGAGAAATGTTGAAAGTTTGGAGACAGCATTTTTAATTAGTCAGTTTTTTTATTCAGATCCGGACGCGAGCAATCACATGCAAACAAATGACAATGATTACCCCAATCCATATGCTTTTGTTTGGATCAAGGAAAGTTGAATTCGTGGATAACATCGTTCGATTGGACAATTGGTATTTTAACAGACCAAACTCGAATACGAGATTATTATGAACCCTAGCGAGTTACGCAAAATTATTTCTTTGATTAGGTTGAAGCTTGATATGGATCCTACAGAAGCTGCCATGATTGTTGCACTGCGTCCCGCCATTGAGAATCTCATTCTAGAAGCTACCGAGAACCCAGAGGCGTTCTTCCCGTTAAGTCCCCAGAACGAGCGACTCGTCGTTTGTGTTGTTAATCTCAGCAGATTACACAATTCTAAGTTCGGATCTGATTTGGCTGCAAACGAAAAAACGCCTTGTGACATGGGGAACTTCAGTTACCAAAGAAATGCTGAGCCCGAAGCAAACCTCGACGGGTATGTAACAGAAACCATCGTTTCTCTGATGCAATTTATAGTTTTAACAAGGTATCCTTATCTTGATTTACCTAGGGATAAATTAGCACCAGAACAGTTTGAACCTGTATTCAGAACTTCTGTTAAGAGAGATTATGATGCAGCGGAACTGGAGGATCCTGTCGATGACTCACCTGCTACATTATTTCCGAATAAACAAGGTCGCTTTACTGAGGACAGAGGTGAAACAACTGATATCACTTTCTTCAATCATTGAAACTTTGTCCAGATACTCATTAAATGCTTTGATTATTATTTAGGTGGTTCCCATTTCCATCGAGGGTCTAGCCCAAGGTTCTCTCGTCCTATACACCATGGATTTGAGCAAGTGAGAAGCCCTTCGCAGGGTTTCGGTCACAGAGGTGGGCCCAATTTTGGTGGGTTTGGAGGTGGAGGAAGGCCTCGTTTTGGTACTGGTGGAGGCGGGTTCCACGGCGTAGAAGGTTCAAGAGGGTCTCCTCATCGTTTCTTCTCCACGAATCGGGGAGGTTGGAGTGCAAGAGCAGGGAATCGTTTTCGTGGGAATCCTAATCCGGGTCCACGCGGATTTACTCGACCCCGACAACACTATCCATACTGAGCGACCGCTCATGCTACTGCTGCTGCGCGACGACGACATTTCGTAACTATTGTAAAAAGAATTATAATTTTCGTCTCATTTGTTTACTCATACATTTTGGCGCGAAGTAGATATTTGAAGGTCTATTATTGAATTTGAATTAATTTATTAATTCCTCAAATTGTCAAATTAAATTAAAAGTAAAGCGTTGTTGTTGGAGGAATTGAGTATTTGAAGCAAAATTACTGGCTATTAACTGAGGGATTACTAGGATAATGCGCAAGAGACTACGTCAGCTGATTAGAAAACAACCTACTTGTGCGAATTGCAATGGAAACTGTCAATAATGAACGTTTGTTCTCGGATTCATTACCAGAATGGTTGCTGGATCACGCACATGAAGCCAACAAGGTGAGAGGTCAATCGTCCATCTGTTTAGAAAGTCCTAAGTCTACCATATAATGCAGAACATCTCGAGTATTTTTCTTGTTACGACAGGAGGTGGTTGAGAATTGCATGGACAATACTGATGAGACAAACGAAAATGAATCCGGAACCCAATCCAACACTGTTAGAGACGCCATGGATGAGAAACCTCAAATTCGGCCGGACGGTTCAGTCGGGGCCGACAGCTCATGGAACATTGGTAGCCATAACCAGAGGAAAGGTGGGAAGGGAAGTTCTGTGACTATATTTCAATATTTGATCCCTTGCTCAAAGTATTTGATTTCCACTGGAAGTATAAGACGACCTTTCTCAAATCCACTGACAACCGGAAGTCCGAGTTGCGGCTTTGCAACGACTGCGCTGAATGCCTTTCCCAAATGTACAACTGGTTCCGTCAGTTTACGAAGTTGACAATCGATGGAAAGCAAAAGTCATACCTCCATCAGCTTATTTTCCCGACGCTTGTGGGCATGATTCCCGCACGAGACGAATGTGTTCATTGCGAATATGGCAACGATGAGAAGGAAGATGAAGTTTATGCTCATCCAGTGTCGGTAAAAGTCCAGAAACGGGATAGAAAGCGAAAAGTCTTTGGGAACAGCTCCTTAAATGGTAAACCCAACTTACGATCAACGAACCACTAATAATTTGCATGATTTTTTATATCGGGTTTCCCTAAGATAAGGCGAGTGAGGAATGAGACCCCTGACCTGACGCGATGACCCCTGAAACTGTGGAAGCTAAGATTAAATTGGAAGAGCAAGAAATTGACGGTAAGCAATATTGGAATTAAAAGAAACAGTAACGTTTCAATTTTCATTTCTTTAGTGACTGCTAATTGTAAGCAAGAACTCGCGTCTCCAGCTGATAATGAAGATGCGGAAGACTACATACAAGGAGTAGTTGACGACGACCCCGACTTTTTATTACAACCTCAAGTTAGAAGGAGATCGGGACGCCCACGTAAACACCCAATACTTTTGGATAAAACTGGAATTAAACGTTCTAAAGTTCCTCGGAGAACGGATTGTGACGAGTGTGGGAAGAAGTTGAGAACCAGTGTCCTCCTCAAGGCACATCTTCGTATTTATCATCAAAGTCAATACGATTGTTCCTACTGTGGTGAGCGGTACAGTGACCGAAAGGAACTCAAAGATTATCTAAACTCGAGGCATGATGAAGAGAAAACGGAAATATGCAGAGACTGCAACTGCAACAAACGATTCTTCACCAAACTTGATCTCAAGCTGCACAGTAGGATTCACATTGACAGACAACCTACGCTTTGCAACATATGTAACGGAATTTTCCTTTCAGAGACAAGCTTGAAGGCTCACAAGCTCTCACATGTAAGTGAAGAAGTAACAGCTCAAGCTTTACAATCGGAAATTTTTTTTTTTTTCTCGATTTTATTTGCGTCCAAAACTAAAATTTTTCTTTTTAATTTCCCAGGCGGACTCTGAAGCCAAGTTTCCGCTCTACAAGTGTCCAGTTGAAAATTGTAACAAACGTTACACTGAAAAACAACTCCTTCATAATCATGTACGATACATGCACGAGCGCCGGGCCTTCTTCGTCTGTGCATATACCGGATGTGAGAAATCCTTTCGAACAGAAACTTACCTCAACGCCCACGTTGTCTCCCACGAGAGGGTTGGAACACATCTCTGCGAGCTCTGTGGCAAAAATTACAAGCACAAAAAGGATCTCCGTATTCATGAGCAACGGTACCATTCAGATTCGAAACCAGACGAGTTGAAAGTATTTGCATGTGGGGTGTGTTCAAAACGTTATTTCCGGGCTGACCATCTTCGTATTCATCGAGTAAAGGCAAATCACTACATTGGAGGACAGGAGCCCGAACTGCCTGAGCCAAGTATTGGCGATACCCTATACGTGGAAGAATTCAGGTGCGATACCTGCAACAAAGTAGTTTTTAATGACATGGCGCTCAAGTCTCACCTACTCACGCACGATGAAGATGGGGGAGAGGAGGCTCGGGCTCGACTGTTTGCCTGTCCTGAGTGCAACCGAAAGTACACAAATCTGAAGGCGTTGGACTACCATGCTAAGTACATGCACAAGCTGAAAGGTAATTACATTTACGCATCATCGAGTCTGGACATTTAACATTAACATCAATGGAACTTTAAGCACTTCTTGTTTTTAGGTTCGTTTGCCTGTTCATACTGTCCAAAGGCCTTCGGGAGGTTGAGTTCATTCAAGCGGCATTTATTTGTCCACTCCAACATTCAACATATATGCGGTGAATTACTTTTTCACATTGATTTGTTTTATTTCAGCGTCTTCCCAACCTGGACCTTAAAATTAATTTTTCTATCCATATCTTTAGGAGACTGCAACAAGAGCTACAAGAACGAAAGGGACCTGATGAGTCACTATCGGCGGGAGCACGTAATGAACGAGACAAGTTATGAGCACGAATGTGCCGGATGCTCTAAACGATTTTATAGAAGAGACATGCTACGGACGCACATAGTGAAAACTGGTCATGCGCCAGCGCCACGAAAGAGAAGAGAATATGTTGAGGAAGAGAACGAAGATGGAATGGCCATCTACATCATGGAAGAGGCGACGGATAGCCAAGATGAAGAAGCGATTTTGGAAGAGGATGATGACAATAAACTTGGGATGGTCCAGATGAGGAATCCAAGGAAGAGGACATGTTGACACAACCCATCGAGCACACCATGCTTGGAGTTCCAGTGGAAATGGTTGAAATAACAGGGGAAGATGCAGAAGGGACGATTACTCATGTTGTTATGGTTGATGGGGATGGTGTCACTCAAGATATTGAAACTGAGGTTATTTGCACTGTTGGTTAACAGGATACCCTCGACCCGGAACTGACCATGTTTAATTACTCAATTCAATTAGAATAGTCTCAAGCCTAATGCAAGGAGCTAGGATTGAATTTATTATTACTCTACTTTTAGTGAATACTTATTGAAATTCTTTCAATAAGTGTCATTCCACCTTTCAAAGAAATATATGCTTGACTATTATATCACTTTCAGCAACATTAAATAAAATAAACGTCATAGCCTTGAAGGGAAGACTAAATTATTGCTGTAGGCCATTCAGCCTTGCATATACTTCCATGCTGATGATGGCTGCCACTCTCCTCATTCTCATCAATTCCTCGGAAGTTATTTACCAAGGTCTCTCAAGGATGTTTAGTTAGTAGGTTTTTGGCACCGTGCGTAGGATGAATACGTCGCTTGACACGCGGCACCGTCTTCCGTTGGCTTCCTTATAGAAACCTCCGAAGAGAATTATTTCTGACCTGCCAGTGACGACTGAATAAAGGAAACGCTCCTCTGGTCTTGTCCAGCAAGTTACAACTTCCTTTCTCCAGCACACCGTCTGATCAAATAGCACCTGGAAACAGCATTTTCAATTAAGGTAAGTTCAAATGTTGGACTAGAGTAGACTATTCTGCAGATGGCATTACCCTAGAAATATCCAACGAATACAAGGGCATCGTTGGAGAGGATGTGGATGACTTCAATGCTACGGTGTGAAGCGGCAACGAACGTCGTGCGTTCTGGAAGGAGTCACTGGATTCTTCGAATACCATTTGTTGATAGATCGGAGGTAAATGATAGCAGTCGAAATGGAGAAAAGTCATGTAGGGAGAGAGTGAGGAGAATTGTTGAAAGAATACCACAGAATCACCCACCTTCATAATTAACCATATAAATAAATTTTAAAAAAACCACTTTAAGCTTCGCAGTACTCTTCCATGGAATAACAACTTCTTCTCAAGAAACTTACCCTACATCCGGAATAATGGAACTGGAAGCCAAGCGGAGGAGAGCTGGAAGCCGGATCCGAAATTGTCAGCTGCCTCCATGATCCAAATGTCCGATTCTGAGGATCTGTCCTGAGCACGAGAAGCCAGACGTCATTGAATATTTTCGTCGGTCCGTCACATCCGCCAATTATTAGAATATGTGATTCGTCTATTTGTGTTTGAGTCTGGCCATAGCGTGGAGCTGGTACAGCATTGTTGGAGTCTTCTAATGACACCTTATACCAGTCCTGTGCATTGAAATCAAAAACCCAGACGTCATTGCAAACAGGGTATCGCTGGTTCTCAATGTCGTATGTCCTTCCTCCGAATATCACCATTTCATCTCCGAATATTGTACACGAATGACCTATGCCCATGAAATATTGGAAGATACGTAAGAAATAAATTGTATTTTAATCGTACTTGCCTGCTGTAGGTGGTGGGTTACTGGTGCCAACTATAAATGTCCAGGTGTTGGTAGTAAAGTTGTACCTGTGTAGCTCATCGAATAGTCTCCATGGCTAAAGAAAACGATATAATGTGGACGAGATTTATACGTCATTTGGTCGGGTAAAAAAGCATAAGCATAAACATACCGTCATGAGAGGTGACGAGGAAGCGTGGGTCCACCCACCGAACATGTAGATGGTGTCCTTATGTTTGCCGCATGAAGCAAATGCTTTAGGACTAGGATAGTTACCTTGAGAAATAATGCGAGACCATATCCGAGTGCCAAGATCTAACTTCCACATGTCATTGAACGTTGTTTTACGATGCGTTGAGCCTCCAATGATGTACAAGGATTTATCTAAGGCAACCCAAAATCATACATAGCGGCACTTTGGTTTATGTTCTAATAAGTTTCATGGTTAAATTCCTTACCATGATAGCAAGCAATTTGGCCAAATCGCTCCTGTGGCCTCGCAGATTCGTTCTTAGCAATTGATGGTTGTATGGTACATTCCAATTTCCCATCTAGAATTGATTGAAGAAAATGAGATTTCAGCCCCTGAATGGTTCCTGGTTTTAGATTCGTAGAAGACAATCTGTTAATTTGAAGTTATTTTCTCAAGTTTCCATGTGAAGTGGCATAAATCAAAGGGAATACCTTTCGCTAAATGATTCCAGCGGAGGCAAACAGCGCAGACAGAATCCAAGTCTTGGTACGGGGAAAGCCTGGAAAAAATGTTTTCTAAGACTTCATCAGGAAGGTCATCAATGGCAATGGTAGCGGCAGAAGTGGGAGAATCTACTCGTTCGGAAGATGCATGAAGCAGTTCAGTTCCAGTATACTGACCGTCCGAGTATGACATTTAACTAAATTATTCATAAAATAACAAAAATAAATTGTTACAACTGATATGGAGAGTGAAATTGGTTAGCTTAACTTTTTTTCATTGGATTTTGAGACATTTTTTATAATTGTATTTTCTAACCTGAGAACCTGAATGATCGACCGACCATTCGACCAGTGCGGTGAGAAGTGAACACCGCACCACTGCTCTGAGGCTCAACGGAATAAGAGAGGGGAACTTTAATTACTCCAATTGATTCGCTGTCACTACTGTCACTGTCACTAAATCAAACGGACAAAACCGTGTTTGGAACAAGAAATGAAAAGGAAAGGATATTCTGAGAGTGATACCCGACCCGAACGAGTAAGACAAATCAGCTGATGATAGTTTGAAATACCAGTGGATGCCCAGCTGAGAATTTGTTTATTCCATGAGTGGTGATGCAACGTGTGGAATTTTTTCTGCAACTCCCGTCCGTCCCATAAACAAATCAAAAATTTAACAGAATTTAGTTTAAAAAAAAGTAAACAAAGTATACTTTAGGCACTTGGCGACTTGGCCCTGGTCTATTGACACGCTTACCGTCGTTAACAGTGGTTGCGGGACACACAAATAACCATGGAGAATCAGATCAATCTCCGCTGGACGAGTCACACTAGTACAGTCTTATCGATGCTGGATACCCTCCTATCTACGGAATCCATGGTGGACGTCACTCTCGCCTGCGATGGACAGTACGTTCGAGCTCACAAGGTTGTCCTTTCTGCATGTAGTCCATACTTCCAGGTAAATACCTCTGACCTCTTGAGCTTGAACCGTTGACTTGACTTTTTATGTTTGAACGAACGAATATGTGTTGTATCTGTATCTTCTAGGACTTGTTCGAGTTAGATGGAAACAAGAATCCCATTTTATATTTACGTGGTGTGAAACTAGCGGAACTTAACGCCCTGATTCAGTACATGTACCGTGGAGAAGTGAGCGTTGCTCGAGAACGGCTTCCGTCAATCCTGCAAATTGCCAAAGAACTAAAAATCCGTGGCCTTTCTGACGTTTGTGGAAATATTGTTGCGACAAGCATCATCGAGGCGACTACTAACAGTACTCTGAATTCAAACTCCGCGTCTTCCGTTGCCGTTTTACCAGTATTAGTTCCCTCCCCTGCCGTTGCAGCCCTCACCGCTGACTCTTCGCCCTCCAGTGTGCCATCAATTGGTACTGCTTTAAGTTCAACATTTGTGAGTTCAGAACCTTTCTTGCATCCGCGCCTCCATCCACGTCCAAATGCTGCGAATCCACGGAAGAAGTTAAAAGCGGATTACACACAAAGAATTAAGTTGAAAGCAAATCCACATGCAAGAGTTCTCGGTCAAGTTTCCATGCAACAGGCTATACCGAATCTCACTCTGAAAAAACCTCAGGCGCAAACTTATGACCCGCTAGAGTCTTCCCATGAAACCGGAGAATCAACTTTTGAGCCAGCGGATCATCAACCCGATTATAATGGGGAAGACGAGCAACTGCACTCTTTATTTAAGCAAACGGACGAACAGGTGCGATTGGCTTAGACAAAACATTATAATATTCTTTTAATATTTCTGTTAAAATTGTTTAAGGAGTTACGTATGATTTTTTGTAGGTAAAACTTGAAGTTCTAGAAGGATTTGAGCCGGAGGTGGTGGAATTAGAAGATGATGATTCGACGGAGGGGCCAGGTATGCCACTCGAACATATTCACGGATTTATATTTATAATTTACTTGCCAGATAACCTTTTATTTATATTACATCTGCTCAGGGGCTTGGGATCGTTCTACGGAGCTTGGCGAAGTAATGCCGGACTCATCAATGGAAACGGGTGGTATTCTATTGGAAGATGGAATAGTTGGAAATGAAATGCCCAGGAGGGTACGTGGGACGAGCAACGCTGAAGGTAATCTGTCTCCAAAGTGAAGCAGTTTATTCTAAAGATTTTTTACCATCGGGTTCATTCATTCTGTCTAACTTGCTTTTGTAAATTCTGTAGTTCAAAATCTAACATCTTTTGATGATTTGGCTCAAATCCGACAGCGAAGAAGCGGGGTTTGGCAACATTTTACGACTGTTGCTTCTGATGATGGTGATTGCGAACTTTATTCGCAATGCAATTACTGTCACAAGTAAGATATGGTCTATAATCTACTCCAGTTCGACTTTTAGAACACTCTTAATGTTCTGTTATTTCAGGAAGTACAAACGAAGTACCAGCACGACTAACATGAAAAGTCATCTCAACCTCAGCCATCAAGTTTACTTTTGACATGCATGATCCTCGGGCGGGCCAATAAACTCCATCTGAAACCTTTTTTTTTTTTTTTTTTTTTTTTAAATATTTTGAATTGGTATTGCACTACTTATTCCGTATTTAAGATGGAACGTATTAGAGCTAGCAGGTTTCTATATGTTTACCATAATTAAGTGAATTCGGTTTTTATGTTTGTATAAATGGGTTAGACCTACAATTTCATACAAATTAAATCAATGTTTCATTATGTATCGTCATGTATTGTCTCGACATTGTAGTATTGTATTTCCACTATCCTAGGCTGGGTGGCCTTGTTAAAATAGTATGGACCCTATTCAGTCGGTTACTTCGCTAATAAAGAGTACCAAAGTTGGATGGAAAGAAATTGAAATAACTTTTACTGCATGTTGTTATATTCCCGTTGCCTAAAAAACGCCATTCTTAAGACTAACCAGCCCATGTTATTGGATCACATTTTTGTGTTTTGTGTTTTCTTCGCTGCTATTCCGGTTTCAGGATTCGTTACATTTAGCCAGAGGAGGAATTGACTTTTGTAATGTAACTTCGTTTGTTTGGTTATTAGAACCAAAGAATTCAGAAGGCGTTGTGACGTGGCGTCGTCTCTCTTGTAAGAAAGTCCGCTTTCACTCTTGATACTTTCCCTTCTACCCTCACTCGTTTATTGGGAAGCCTTGGGGAGACACCGTAGTTTCAATTCATCCTGTTTCCTAATTCGGATTTGATTATACTGGTGGAAATGTATTGATGATATTAATTATCATTAATAAGGTTTCCTCGTTCATACTTGATTTAAAATAGGGAAGTTTTATGGAAACGAGGCTGACTACATTCCGTTGTAAACACGCCGTGCGTCAGCTTTTCAAGCTCTCAAATTTGTTTGCAAATTCTCTTCCATGTATCCTTACTCGAAGGTCCAAAACTATTCTGGTAAGAAGTGTGCGAGTGAAAGGGAAAGTTATCGTTCATTCCCAGCACTAGTTCATCAAGCATCATCTGAATTCCAAATCCAATAAAGAAAAGGTTGATCAACTTTTTGTAGGGTGGTGTTGGTTGGTTTGGAATTTACACCTCATTTCGGATGCATCATCTTCACCTACAACATTTGGGAATGGAACAGGAAGTGCTGTCTCATCCTTCGTTTCGTCTTCTAATACAGAAAAAGCCGAATGTCCGTTGGGATATTTTGGATGCCACGATAACAAGGCACAGTGTGGTAATTTTTAAATTCTTGTATGGCTAACCCCGACTAGCTTACTTTTAACTCTACCTTGAATGCTACAAGCCTCTGGTTCCCTTGGGGGCGACATACCATTTAACAGCAATCAGCCCTTTCCGGGCTCGAAAATTCCCGTATCTAAAATTTTTTTTTTTAAAATTTCATTGAAGTCCCACAACCATGGATTTGCAACGGGGTTCCAGAATGTGAGGATAAATCAGACGAGATTGGATGCGGTAAGCGTGAAATTAAAATGGAAACTCCACTTTTTGTACTAAGAGTCCCAATAACCTAAAAACTATTTAAGATTTAGTATTATATAAAACTTCATTTAAGGTAAATTTAAAATAGCAACATTGGCTAAAATTTTCAGCATTTAAACAAAATGTGATTCTGCACAAGTGCTGATGCAATTTTGTGATGGAATTCAAATTTTACTCGGATATGTGAAAGCGGACGAGAAAATTGGGTCACTCCGGCTAAGTGAACTTTCACCCTGCAGTTGAGATTATGCAGAGTAATTAAACTTTTATAAAAGACTGGGTTGATGTTTGTTAAAAGTTATGATGCAAAACTTCAGCTCCAATATCTCAAAAATTGGGGCATTTGTCAAAATACGCGAATTCGGGTATTATGACTCCGACGGCCAAAATAAGATATTTCGGGACCAAATCTCTATTTCATTATAAATAAGCAGTCAAAGAAGAAGAAATTCTGACTTTTTGATACATTTAATATTTCACACTCAGAAATATTAAAGATTTTTTCTAATTGTCCGAATACTTTTTGGCGACAGAAATGTATACTCTCGGACGCGACGTGTCAGAGGTAAAAAACAAAGAACGACCCAAAATGCTGCCAGTCTTGTTAAATTGGTTGAGTAGTTCCAAAGTCATGGGCCACCAAAGTTTCGGAGGCTCGTCGTCCGAGTATTTCTTTGGCAACAGTGTATTTGTTCACTAATTTAATAAACTCCAGGAATTGCTTTTCACGAAAGAAAGTATTGGGATTTCTACTTTCCCCCGAAGCCAGAGAAGGATGAAGAAGATGAGGATGTAGAACACAGTCGGACAACTGGTCTCCATCTTTGCAAATGTAATTTAATGAAACTACTCAATTTGCTCTGGGAGTGAATAAGCTTAGGAATTAATTAAAAGTATTTTAATTAGACCAAGTTGGATTCATACCATTACCTCCTGCAAACAATGTCCTTCCTCCTCAAGGCGTACTTGGAGCATCAAACTTGTCGCTACTGGGTTGTTACTGCAGATGGGAAAAGTTCCTGTGCAACAATGTTCATCTCAAGAATCTTAGCATCGTACCTTGGAACGTGGAATATTTGTGTGTTATATTTTTAGATCATTTAACAAAGCGTGTTCAAATGTTTAATTACTTTGAGCTCTTTTTTCATCTCGTAGGGATTTAAGCGGAAGCTTAATTGAGTCCTTGGATTTTAATGCACCGCCGGCATTTCCACGACTCGAGCATTTGTAAGCAACATTTCGACATTTTTAGATTTTTGTCGGTGAAACAAACGGTAAAGTATTCTGTGCAATTTGAGTAAATGAGATCGCTGGGTTAATGTTTGCCTTAAAGTTATTTTGTGAGAGGCCTCTCGAGCATCAATGGGTATAAGGATGGCTAAAGTTAATAAGTCATAAAGGGAACAGAGATCTAAAAATACAAAAGGATTATATTTGTTTTAATTCGGGGATTTATGTCAGTCCTGAAAGAAACCCTGCTGGATTTAATGGCATTCATAATTGGAACCTCTTCCACTTTCATTACTGCCCACAACTTTCTTTTCTGTTGTATATATGAAAGAAGGCAATGGTTTATGGTTTATTCATTTCAGGTTCCTTTCTGAATGTTCCATTTCGGAAATATCTTACGGGAGTTTCTATCGTCTCCGGAATCTCAAAACCTTGTAAGTTTTCCAACCAATTTTCTTTTTGTTGCAAGTACCAGCGGATGAGTTCATCACTAATTTGTTCATTTCATTTCAAAGAAACCACAGTAATGTTTACGAATTTGCCAGGGTTTTGTGTTACACTTGATTCTATTTTAGCTGAAATGGCAAAACCAGGTTCGGGACTATACGAATTCTAAAAAATTCGAAAACTTTCTCTACCAGATTCAATCACACTTTTCATCATCCTGGCGTCTTGTGGCTTATTAACATTATATTCCCTTTTCACTTGATTTCAGACATTTGGTAGGAAATCAACTAACGCTGATTCAAAATGGATCCTTCTCCACAAATGGGAAGTTGCAAAAGTTGAACCTTGGTTACAACTTCATCTTGAACCTTTGGGACTCGTCCTTTCAAGGATTGGAACAATTGGATGAACTGTAAGGACCACGTGTGGCTTTAACCTTTCATCAAGCTTATAACATTTCTTTATTCTTGCACCCGTTTTTCCCATAGGGATTTGAGGCACAACGTTTTAACTGGGACTGAAAGGGATGTTTTCAAGTACCTACAGAATCTCAAAATATTGTAAGAAGATTATAAGATGATTTCCACTCTAAAATTTCTGAACCTTCTATTCATGGGATATTCATCCAAAAATTCAATTAGCGCCTAAATGAGATCAAAAGCCTTGACACAGTTGTGTCTAATTTCTTATTAAAGGCACCTGAATGGGAATAAGATCAGAGAGATCCGAGCTTTTTACTTTGAAGGACTGGCGAGCTTGGAAATTCTGTCGCTTTCTGGCAACATGATATCATCCATCGAACCAAACGCTTTCACTCACTTTACAGACCTCAAAAGTTTGTAAGTTCCATAGTCACTTTTCTAAGTTTAAGTACCAGCCAATCCTTGTATCCCCACTTCCATGCTCAAGCATCCTGTAAGGAAGAAATCGACAGTTCCAATATGAGGAAGTGTCACTTTAATTTTTTTTTTCGCTGACAGTTGACACGTGGAACAAATTCTTAAACTTTCCCGAAACCACTTTTGTTTATCCCCAGATACTTGTCCTGGAATCGGTTGGAAGTAATTCATTCTCGCGTTTTTTGCGACCTCTCCTCTCTCTTTGATCTGTGAGGCACTTTAATCTTTCTTTTATAAGCGAATTGTAAGTGGAATGCAACTTGACTTGTCTGACCTGTGAACTTTAGATATCTGAATCACAACAAGATACGAAGTATCCAACAGAATGCATTCGCCTGTCTCCATGATCTCCAGTCTCTGTAAGGAGATCCTCTCAGGTTTTTTTTTCCAGGACACAATTGACAGTATTGACTTTTGCTAAATTTTATATAGAAATCTGAAGCAAAATGTTCTCAAGGCTTCAGGGGACCATAGACAACTGTTTGCAAACCTTACAAATTTGCAATACGTGTGAGAATGCATGAATTATAAATTGTGTAAGCGGAGTTGAAGCCTATTGAATTTTGCATTTGGTTCTGATAGGTATTTTGATCAATTCTGGATGTGTAGTTGGACCCTTCATGTGCGTCATTGTGAGCCGAAAGGTGATGGGATCTCTTCCGTGAAAAACCTCTTGGACAACGTCGTTCTTCGGATTTGGTAAATCACGCTCACGCCTTTCCCGAATCTGCTTTCCCTTACATTGTGTTGGTGGGAACAAATTTCAGTGTTTGGATAATGGGATTAGTTGGGATTTTGGGGAACTTGTTCGTGATTGTAAGTCGTTTGGTCTTCCGGGAGTTGAATCCAATCCATTCATTTTACATCAAGAATTTGGCAGCGGCAGATCTCCTAGTTGGCATTTTTCTGATTTCCATTGCATTTCATGATATAAAATTTCGCGGAAGATTCCTCATGTTTCAACACACTTGGATACATTCATACACTTGCCAATATTCAGGTTGGACTTTCATTCTTGAATCCGATGATGTGGGATGGGATGATTTGAAATTATGTTTGCTTTTGTAATTTAAACTTGTAGGACTCCTGAGTACTTGGAGTTCCGAAGCGTCAGTTTTGCTTTTGGCACTTATAACTCTGGATCGTTACACCTCAATTGTTCGCCCACTTGCTGCAAAGTCCACGTCTATGCCAACTGCCGTGGGACTAGTCAGTGTTTTATGGCTGTTTTCTTTTCTACTTTCTTATCTCCCCCTTTCAGGTCTTCTACAGAATTATTTCCATGATTTCTATGCTACAAATGGTCTCTGCATCCCACTCCAAATTCACAATCCATACGACCCTGGCTGGGCGTACTCCTCTGTCCTCTTTGTTCTCATGAACACCATCGTCTTTATCTTCATATTTTATGCTTATTGGAAAATGCTGCGAACAATCCGACATTCCTCCATGACCCTGCGAACTAATCAGGAAAATCAAGATGGGATTCTAGCCGTACGGTTCAGTTTGGTCGTTCTGACAGATTTTCTATGCTGGGGGCCTATTATTCTAACGAAAATTGTTGCAATGGCAGGTTGGCAACTCCTATACTAAGAAAATTATTTAATATAAGTGTAAGGAATCAATAAAACGTTTTACTTTTTTGAACTAATTTTAGGCTTTGAGATCCCATCAGATCTTTATGCATGGCTGGCAGTTTTCGTGTTACCAGTGAACTCCATGTTGAATCCCATCATTTATACAATCACAACGAAAGTTTTCAAGCAGAATGTAAATCAATTCAATCAATTAAAACAAGGTTAATTTTTGATTAAATTTAATATTTGTTTATTGTTTTTATTTTGCCGAATATGGAAGCTTGCCAACTTTAGAGTCGGATGGCTAAGGAGGGGACGCCGCGGAAACTCTCGGGACTCATCCACCTCGATTTCTGCATTTAATCGACGAGTTCCTCCGCGGGTAAGAAAGTGCCGAGGCCATTTTACTTTTAATTATTTAATTATTTCATATATTAATTGTCTAATCTTTAATCATTTAATTTAATTATACTCAATCGAATTCTGTATTTCATGCAAGGAAACAATTGCGTCGGCATTACAAAGCTCCCATCTTGGAGGGAGAAGAAGCAACGCCAAAACTTATGTTTTCCGAAATCATCTTCAAAGCGAAACAATTCCAATGCATTTCTATCCTATCCCACCGTAATTCGAAATTTGCATTATTTTGAAGGTCGAAGTTTATTGGCCCCATTTGGCATAATTCCTACTTAAGCCATGTTCCACTTAAATTAAATAGACGTATGAGGCTGAGGAAACTGTGGGGAATGTTAAACTGTGAGGAAAACTTTATAATTGAATGACCTCAAATTATTTAATATCTTTGTATTTTCATTTTTTTGAGAATTGACAACAACAATAAACAAGTTTTCCTAGTGTAAATATTTAAGTCATTTGATTCTGAAGAGAAAAGAAGTGGCGAGACTGACAGTTTTTACAACGGAGCCCCAAATCATCTCAAGGATCAGGTTTTGATTTCGGGTTTAGCAAGACTAACATGATATTTTGCCGAGGGTTTATTGACCCAGCTCAGATGTTGGTTGAATGGAGGTGCGTGAATAGTGGTCTCAAAGTCGACTTCAAAGTCGACTTTGAAGTCGACTATTCGATTGGTCCTCTTGAAGTCGAAAGTCGA
>JAQIWD010000463.1:0-21208 GCA_034694825.1 Anurida granaria
GCTGATTTTATGTCTCTGTTCCGCTTTTACTGATTACTGTAATAATTTTTAGCAATGTTCTTTTAAGTTCTCGATATCTTTGTAAAGTGGCATTTTATGATTCCCTCCATCCAATCCACAATGTTAATTATTGACCTTAGCACCTTTGACCTCCTCCCATTCTCCCCTCTGCCAACAATCCATATCATCCAAAATTGAAGGGTTTCCAGTGACCGACCATGTTTCTAGTGTTCCGAACGGAGAAAGTGGGTAGATCGTTTTAAGAGGTGCAAGGTGTTTAGTCCGAGACTTGTGGGTCTAATTTAGCTTTTAGAAAATCCATATCCGTCTCCATAATTTCTGTGACAAGTGACACCGTTTTCCACAGGAATATTTTGTTGTGACCTACTAGTTTGGAATAAATTGGAATGAAAACCTGTACGAAAGACCTAATTTAGTTCAAATGAACCAATGTCAAATGACGCCAAGTCTCAGAAAAGTAGGAAAGCATAAGGGAATAAGTAAGAGAATAATAATTATATAATGATTTAATACCCTCTCGATTAAAAATCTAAACCTCTGTTTTGGTTTGCTCACTTTTGATCATTACCTTCTATTTGTTATTATTAAAAGAAAGACCAGTAAAAATGAAACTCATACCCGGAATAATTTGATGCTTCCAGATCATCCGTCTTTGTCATTTCCAACTCATTTATTACATCCAGATTCATTTCACCAATGAATTAATCATTTCTCTCCAAAACACAAAACAATAACAGCAAATAAAGCATTAAAGGTGGAAAGTAACAAGGGCCTTCTAAGCTAGATGACTAAAACTATCCTACCCTTCTTATGCTTATTCCGCTAGTTTTCATTCTTTTAATCTTTGTCCATCGTAATTTAAAGTAAAAGGTACAAATCCCCTCTTAGAATAATCACCTGAGAGTAAAATAAAGAAATCATTCAGAAGTATGATAGTTGAAAAGTGGACCTAAATGCAAAAATGGCATCAAAGAAGTTTATACGAAATTAGGACTCATTTATACTACTATAATTTAGAAGGGAATTATTCAGCTTGAGATTTAGGAAATGAGACATGAAATCAGTTTGGAATCTCTGAAACACCTGCGGCAAATTAGTAATTAGAACAAAGAAAAGAAACACGTTGAGGGGGAGTGGGGTATGAACACAGGAATTGTAATAGTTAAATTGCTTTTAATAATTAACGCCCAAATGACTGGAAATCAACAAAATTATAAAAGAAAAACTAAACAAGTCAATTCTAGTAAAATTGGGGCAAAAACCTGCAACTAACAGTCCAGTTCGATTTGAAATTAACAAAAATTGACATTTGGGGAAAACCGGTGGTAAAGCCAAGAACAATACACACAAGCTTAGCTTATCTCCGCATCCTTAATGGGTCCTAATTCCTAGCAGTAGATTATGAAGATTATCCACTTGATGGACAAAGATTGTTGTACTACTAATCAACGACAAAGTACCCCCTTCCTCCAACTTACTTACTCATTAGTACTCGTTACAATTAAGATCATTACAAATGATTAGAGTTCTTGACATTAAACACTACACAGCACACGCCAACATAACGACAACGTCTAGTTAACCCTTATTCCTTAACATTACTATTAATTACATTCAACAAATGGAACAGTAAATGAACACACTTGAGTTATTATTTTACATTTGAACAATTTGTGTTGACCTTGGGAAAGGGAGATGATGGCAGCAGCGTCCTGAACACTACCCAGGGTTCTACCAAACACCCCATCATGTATCTTAACCTGGCAGGAATTTAAGCAACTTGACGTTACTCTACAATAATCTACACGTTACAACTAATTTGCTTTACATTGACCTGTACAAAAGTGGCTTTACTTGTCATCAAGAAGATTAACAATGGCAGTGTTGCGCTCTTTGAGATGAGTTGAATTAGAAATGTTACATTAATTTGTAGTCGCCCAGATTAGTCCTTAACCCTTTGATTAGTCCAAAAATTTAAAATTAATAATATTGCAAAAGAGATGAGGCTTTTAGTCCAATTTCCTAACGCACGCTTGACGCTTAATTTAACACTCCACACACTTCTATCGTCTCCATCGGGTGGTCTTTCTGACCCAAAACTTTTCTCACCGACGAGCAGGAGGAATCTGATTCGGGTTGGCGTGGTGGTAGAGGTTCGGGTTCTGCTGGGGATGTGGATGAGGGGCGTGGTGTTGCTGCTGTTGTTGACCCTGCTGGACATGAGTATGGCGCTGTGGTGGTGGGATGGAGCCATTGGGATACGCGGAATGACCTCCTGGCTGTTGTGCGTAGTACCCATAGTCACCGTGTCTCCTTAGATTCGGATTCTGGTGGTGGTAGCCATTGACCATGGGAGAATGTTCGGGGTATTCCATGTTTCCGTTATATCCAGACGACGGTCCGTAGGCTCCGTGTGGGATCTTCGGATTCTGCATCTGGGGATACCTCCCTCCAAGTGCATTCAAGTGCCCTTGTTGTCGGTATTGGTGGGATTGGGTTTGGGGGTGAATACTGTGCTGCTGGGGATGCTGATGCGGATAGCCTTGACCGTGGGAATGCTGGCCATGTGGATTCTGGAATGTCTGACCCACTTTTGGTGGGTTGTAGCCGTTGTAGTAGTTTCCTGGCGGCTGATGCTGGGACTGCTGATGGTGATTTAGAATTGTGTGATTAGTGGGAGGGCAGTGGGTATTCCCAAGGGAGTGTCTATGGAGGGGTTGTTGTTGCTGCTGGGGTGGAGGTGGGACGTATGCACCGTTATTGCTGCCTACTCCAGTCATTTCCCCGTTGGAGAGATTCTGTTGTTGTGTGGAGTTGGTGGAAACGAATAGGGGATTTGGGTTTGGTGGGACCTGGTTGATTGTGGTTTGAATGTTCACTGGAGGCGGCGGAGTCACCACAGTTTTACTCTCATTGAACAACATGGCATGGTTCTGCATCTGGATTTGTGCCAAACCCTGGATCCCTTCTGCCATGTTCCAGTCCCAGGATTTCCCTTTGGGACGAAACTTGGACGTCTCTGATGGTGCTGGAGAAAAACTGAGGGACTGTTGTTGATCCTGCGTCAAGGAATTTGAGGCTACGCTACTGCAATCAGAAGCTACGGAAGAGCGGCCGCCATCGGTCTGCTGATTAGACGATTCCTCACGAATATGCCATCGCTTTTTGAAGTACTTTGTCGGCTGATTCTCACCGGTGGTTGTGTTACTAGAAGAAACAGAGTGGTGTTGTTGCTGAGGATTCGTAGCTTCAGCAATGGATGGACGCATGGAGTCGTTGGTTATGCTGGAATTCTTGGACCCATCAATGCAATTGGCAGGATTGAGTGGCTCCTGTTGCTGCAATTGAGCTTGAGGGAGGTGACGCTCAGGTTCTGAAGGCTCCATTTTCTCTAACTTAATTTGTACCATCTCAGCTTCCTTGGGGTAATTCGGCTCTTCCAGGGACAATGTTTCCCCAGCCACTTCCATTTTGACTCGCAATGGTGGAAGATCCAAGTCCAAGTCATCAAGCTCACTGACATGAGAGGGGCTTGGGGTCCTTGGGCAAGTGAGGACTTCGTCTCCACGTCCATTCATGAACCGATTTGTACTGGTGCCATAAGGTTTTGAATCCCCATGTTCGTGGTTGCTGCTGCTGATCTCATTGTTGGTGAGGTGATTTGATGAATTATGGACCCAAACGTCTGAGCTGCTGGACAAGTCCTTTCCAATTCCAGAATCCGGAGATGTAGTGCACTCAAGGGAACCGGTAGGAGTTTTCGGACGCTCAATTTCCATCTTCACGTTTTGACTCCCAATGGAACTTGATGTGGTGGAGACTGATGGAGAGGAAGAGGAGGGTCCCACAAATCCACCACCACCACCGGACCCACGCGGAGAGTTCCCACGAGATGAGGCTTCCGTACTTTTCCTTCGTCGATCCACCTCGGTGGCAAAGCAAAAGAGCTTCTCAAAATTAGAGGAAATGGTGTTTTGCCACTTTTGAGTTGGAGAATCTCGATCATTTGACTTTTCTCGCTTTGTTCCACGAGCTCCTGCTTTTAACAAATTATTCAAGAATTAGGCCCAGTACAACAAGTCGCCGCTGGGAACTTTACTCCCCACTTGTCTCTCCAGAACAGCAATAGGCAAAGCAAACCAAAACCAAAAAAAAAGTCAGTGGAAGCACTGAGACAACCAAGGACAAGGATCTGAGACGAAGAAGGAATTGGTGTAAATGAAGAGAGTAAGGATCAACTGAGGTTTTATTTGGTACCTTGTCACTTCTATATTGATGAAGACTTTTGGTCAGTCAAAGGTGAATAGAGAAAGATGAACAAAGGAAATTAATCAATAAATATCTGGATAAATACATAAAGATTCAAAAAATAAATAATACAAGATCAGTTGAGGGAGTCAGGAGTCAGGACTTGGTTACTTTTAAGAAGCTGAAAGTAGCGCATGAACTGGAGCCAAGTGCAGGTAATTCAGGGAGTGGGGTTCATACCTGACATGTCCATTTCCTCTTCTGAACACTTTCCCTCTTCGATGACACCAAAAGGTTTAAGTCGAGGCATTGAAGGACTCCTGGATCCACTGGAGTCAATCCGATCTGCCTGCCCGTCCTTTCCAATTTCTTGCTCGCGTCGTGAGCAGATTGTGGGGCTGAGCGTCGGAGTACAAGACAAGATCGGAGGGAGGATGTTGATTTCAAGTGGAGGTGACGCTCGGCCTAGTGACTGCTTTTTTGGTGGCACCATCATTCCCTGGAAAACAACAAATTGTAGAGGACAATAAGTTTTCCGTTCAATCAGAACCAGGAACCTTAAAAATAAAAATAAAAATGTAGAAGAGCCTCCTTACATTCACATTCGAATCGTTTACACGCTTGCGAACTACTCTGAGAACACTGTCAGACGTCTTTCCATTCTTCCCATCCTCGTCTTCTACAATACTCCCCAAAACTACTTCCGTGGTCATAACGTAATTTGATTGTGGCGCCCATGATGACCCAGATTCCTTTATAACGCTTGAGGATTTCTGGCCTTCTGTTGTTCTGACGTTCTCAGCTGGCGTTTTCATATTCTGTCCGTGACCTTGAACCTGAGGAATTGAGGAAATGATCCTCGCTTGGAGCCCCTCTGCCATTATTTCCTTCTCTGGAGACTTCTGACTTTGGGAAGAAGAAGGAAATGCACCATTAGGATGTGTATGTTTTGTAGTAACGAGGACTGATGCTCGTTCGGGGTACGAGTAACCATGTCCCTGTGTTTGATTTGTACTTCCATTTGACACAGTCTCTGGGGTATTCTCATTTGAATTTGGCCTGGAAATGGGAGAGTAAAGTTCACGGGTGGGCGGAGAGATGAAACCATTTAGAGACGTGTCGGATTTTGACTGATGAGGAATTCCGAAACTCCGCTCAATCTCTCCTGCAACCAAATCTTGGATTGTCCTCGGACCTCTGTGTCCATTTGTCCCGCCCTCCATTGTCACCGGCTTATCCTTCTCCTGTTTTAGAAAATCTCGAAGGGCGAGTTTTGCTGGAGAAACCTTTCCTTTCCCTTGTGGGTAGTAAGCACCGTTCGTAATGTCTGGGGAAAGTTGGATAACCTTCTTCCTCTTCTCTCCTTCTCCAGATCGAGGTGGGGTCTTGGCACGCGGACTGAGACTATTTTGTCTAGGAAGAGCAGGAGAGGCGTAGTAACTGTTTTGGGTTGAAGTTGGGACTGGAGCACCGGGAGTCTGAGTTTGAGAATTGCTGTCTTCATTGAGGAGGTCTGTGATGATGCTCTTTACACCTTCCTCGTAGAATGAGACCTTTGGGAAATGAAAATTATAATTAGATGAGAGAAATTCAAGAAATGAGAACGCAACCTATTGTAGTAGTTTACACGAAAGGACGAACCTTGGGCGTTGATGAAGATGAGAGCTGGTGGGAAGAAACGAAACTGGCAACTGTTTTAGGGAGTTGTTTCGCATCGTCCTTCTGCAACACGATTTCCCCAGCACATTGTGAGTTCCATGTTTTCCGTCCACTCCCGGCTTGATTTTGATGATTAGCGAGTTGTTGTGGAGAAGGCTGTGGGATGCTCACATTCCCTGATGAATTTGATTTCTTTGGAACTTTAGAGGCCTCAAGTTTTCGACCAGACTCCAAAATCTTCTTGGCAAGAATTTCAGGATTTTCTTCATTGATTTTTCCAATGTGTGGGATATCTGGCCATTCCTGCGATCGTGTGCGCTGAAGGGTCTTTTCCCGTTTCTGTGGAGTCTTGGGTGAAACTAGGACTCTCTGTGCCATTTCTGGTGCATTTGACTTTTCTGAAGTATTCTGTATTGATGTCAGAGGTAAAGCTCGGTTGTACTGCTCGGCTCGGCTCTGTTGTTGCTGATGTTGGGATTTGATGTCAATGTCTCGTTTCAAATTCGTATTCATTGCTTCTATTTCATTAATCGTAAGCTCCAGCTCCTTTCGATGGTTGAGTATCAAATTGAATTGGTACATGATGAAATCACGGCAGATTGAATCGATGACAGCAGGGTCACTCAGATTTGCACCGTTGATCATTCCAGCCTTCCGGCAGTGCTCAATAATCTCAAGCTTACGGGCTTTCTCAAGCACATCCTTCTTTGCTTCTAAAGCTGACACTTCGCTCTGAAGCTTGGTGACTGTGGCTTGAAGATCTTTGTGGCAAACAACAATCGCCCTTGCCTACATAAAGTAATGAAGAAGTGACTTGTTAGAAAACCATCCAAACTTAATGCTCATTAGTTTAGTACCTCAGAGAGTAGCGTGTCTGCTGTTGCCATTTCTCCAGGAATACCTAGTTCCTCCAATTTGTTTCTCAGCAGAACAGTAGAATCCTTGAGGAGTCTGTCAATGCCGGCTTGAAGGTGGTATTTCTGTTTTGTCAAGAGTTTTTGCTTCCCCTTCTCTAGTTCAATTTGCTCCTGTAGGATTCGGCGATACTCGGAAGTCTTCATCTGCTCAACTGTATCCAACATTTGATTTCGGAAGATATCCAGGAGCTTCTGAAGAGCATAAGGGGTATGGCGACTGGGGATTGTAAGTTCCTCATGCTGGATAACTCCAGTGGCAGTGGCTGTGGTGAGTTGAGTTAATTTTTGGTCTACGCACCCTGGGGCTGGTGGCAATATTCTGCCCTCTACAAAAATTCAAAATAATTAAAATTAAAATTTCACGTTACAAGAATGATAAAACGCATCCCAGCTGGTACCAGTGAACCGACAAGCAGGGATTTGAATTTTTGGAATAAACTGAACCCACCTTGTGCAGAAGTACTCTGGAGAGTTTCGCTGTGTAAGAGATCCAGTCCAGTTATCTTCAAGGTTCGCTTCTTTGTCCGACGACCTTTCGTTTTTCGTACAGGAGCATGTACTCCTCCTCTGGCAGTGGCTTGTACTGGCGGTGATGCCAAATGCAACTCAGGCATTGAAACATCATCTTCTTGAGCTGGATCAGGGACAGTTGCCTGATCCATTGGAGTCTGTAAATGCCAACAAACGAAAAATGTTTAAAGTTAAATTAACAATTGAACTACCAAATCTGTCAGCATGTCTCGTCGCCAAGATACACGCAAATCCCTAAATACGAGTGAACTGAATTGTCAATTATTACTAAGTAATTTCATCTAGGAATGGACCACTCAAGTCCAATCATGGCAGATCTTGCATACCTTGAACCTATTCCTATTTGTAAATACGCACGCTTTTCCCACTTGTAAAGCGCTGAAAATCTTGGAAAAATTGATTATCACTTTCTAAACTCCAACAAAAACTACATTGACTGACTGGCACTGGACACTGAAGAGGAGAGATAGGTTAGAAGAACACAGAACCAAAGCAACTGAACTGACACGGAAGTTTGTGCTACTCAAAAGACGTGGAGGGTAGGGAGGGTGACGAGACGACCACGACAGGTAGGTACTGGTACAGGTGCACGAGCAGTAGATGAATATGTGGAAGGAAAGTTTACGACTAACATGAATTAAGGCGCCTCGCAGATTGCAAACAGTTAGTTTCATAAGCATCCAGCTCCATCAAGGGCCAGTAAAGATACACAGACTTGAATACATTTCTCAACAGTTTGACCTTGAAAAAACTTGACCTCTAATCGAATATCCTGTTCGCCTGTTCCACTATTCCAGTCTTGAAGTGTCGTACTGTCACACAGATAGAGAATGTTATAGCTTACCTTATGTTTTGTAATCTTCTTCCTGAGAATCTTTTTCTTTCCTTTTCCCTTCTTATTTCCAGCGGATTGTGACCTTGGATTCCTTGTTTGATTGCTATGCTGATTGGTCCTCCCGTGCGTGTCATCTTCACTATTCTCTTTTGAACTTTTTCCACGACTGGAACACCAGTCCGACCACGCACGACGTGTCGTCGGACCAGTAACACCCCCATTCCCGTCGCTGTCTTCCTCCAGCTCTCCATCATTCACGTGTCGGTGGTCATTCAGTGTGGAGTCATTGGAAGTATTTGAGCTGGAGTCGATGGCTTTCAGACGGTTTCCTTTCCCATTCCCATTAACTGTTGAAAGAAATTATATTATATTTAATAAAACGTTACATTATGTACATAATGTAGAAGTTTCAAATCTTGTCATTCTTACCTATGAGTTTCCCACGACCTCTGGGTGGTGTCTGCTCGTATCGAATCCCGTTCTTTGTACTTGCAAAATACCGCTCTAACTTGGCCCGATCAATTATGTGTAGGTAATAAACCACGGGCTTGTTTGTCCAGGAAACACTCCCTTTCATCGGTTTTAGGAACTCAGAGACGTGCATAATCGTGCCGATATCTGTGAGGGTTCTTTCAGTAATACGGAAATTGGTAGGGCAAAATGATTTGGATGAAACTATTCGAGCACCTGCAGAACATAACAATATAATTAATTAACTGACAATCCAAAACCAGAGATCAAATTGGAGAACTTCTATACTTACCATCTTTGAGGTCAGCGAACCGTTCCTTGAGGTCATGATCAACCTGAGGCCCAAAAGCGAAATTATTAACGAAGACAAAGGTCGACTGCGTAATCCTCTCCCGCATGTTATCACTGAGGAAGTCTCCCATCACTAGCTCGTACTCTCCATGCTTCTTCCCATACCATCGCATCCACATCCGGAAGCATCTATCCATTTCCTGCAGAGAACAGAGGACATATGTTGGTGACAACTGAATTCCAGGAGGCATGGTATATTTTTAGAAGGTCGTTTTTTCCTCACCTTTGCATAAGAGGAAGGGAGTTTTGCCTTCTCCACACCAAAGCACAGTTTGCAATCAGTTAAAGCTGCCATTTGAAGTACTACTTGGCCCACCCCAGATCCAAGGTCAATAAAAAGGTCATCCTGTGTGATCTGTAACTGCTCAATCATCTGAGCAATGAGCTCAAAGGACGTTTCTCCATACACTTCGGGTGAGAATGGTGGATAGTCATTTAGCTTTTCAGGATCCGTCACAGCTACGTTGTACACTTGGGAAATAATGTGCTTCACAAGGCCTCGGGATGCTCGTTGTCCAAGGCTTTTCGTCTTCTCCTGCAAACAAAACTTCAAAATTTCAAAATTCACCAGAACTGTAAAACGGTCGTGTGGATTTATAAGCATCAAATCAAGCAGGCAATATCATAAAGTACCCCATTTCCTTCATCAAGTCATAAATAAGTTGTCAAACGCACAGCAATTCAACTTTAACGGAAGGGCAAAAAGAGACAAAAGAGGGCAAGATTGACAAGCCGAGCCTACCCCAAGATGGTTAAATATTTACGCCAAAAAAAATGTCAACAAGGACATTGAGGAGGAAATGGGCAACGGAAATGACAGCTTAGCGCAAAAATGATGATTTGCTTACATTCTGATGGATCTTCACAACTTCTCGATTGTAGCAGTCGCAAAGATTTCTCATACTTTCGTAATTGCTTGATTCGTAACTCATAAGCATGTTGGTCACTTCCATCGCTGCCTTCAGCTCCGGGAAATCTTCGCAGACCCATCTGGAAAAATCAAATAAAGGAAATTGTCAAAATCAGAATTCCTCGTCGTGCTGGATCTCACGGGCTACGTGCCTCCAAAAGGTCACTCTGTCCAGGTAAACTATTTAGGGGTTAATAAAAGTGGAGGATGTTTCATAAAGTGACCTTTCCTTCCCTCCACAAAGACCTATCCATGTTTATTAGCCCAGCCCACCCTGGTTTGGGTTGAATTCACGCCGTTGGTCGACAGAAATCCAGAAGACTGGGAAGCTTCTTTAAGCTCATAAAATGTTTTAGGGTAATATTGTTTGTATACTTGGAAGTTGGGTCATGAGGCCATAAGAAATATCTGAACCTGAAAATATAATGCGTAGGAGCATCGTAACGTATCACGGAAAATAAAGCAGCAAATCCAATGCATCTCTGGCCATAATTTCTTTGCATAAAGTAACCAAGAGATTCTGTGTAGGTATACTGTTGCTATTTTCCCTAGACGGCAAAATCTTGAGAGTGAGAGAAGAAAGGTTCTTAACCCCATGTGCAATTTCAACCATAGCCTGCAATTTACCATAATCACCTGTAGCAGATCTACCTCAGTGGAGTTGATGATTACTCGCAAAAAGTACCTCCTCCAGGCAAATCACAATGAAATACGCAGCAAAGACCACGACCGTGCGAAGATAGGCCATGTTGGGAAACATCCAATCATGAATCATCATCATGGCTCTTCTCGTATTCTCTTCATATGCAAATTTTACTCACAACATACTTATGATTGAGAATTGCAAACTCTAGCCACGCACACCATGCAAGAGAAAATAAAACAAGTTGATGGATGAAATTATCCATGATGTAGTGTCCCTCCGGTGGAACTTGACCTACTCTTCTGAAATCTAATCAATCACCAATTTCGTATAAATCCCGATGAAGTTAGCAGAAATCACTGAACTTGGTGATTTAATATGCAACTACGGAGGAACAACCCTTGTGGCTTCGATTACTCAGAATTAGACTGAGAGAAAGTTAATCTAAATTAGATCCGCAGTAACATTAGTAAATCTTTATGAAAATCAATTCAGCACACACATCCACGTGGTTTTGAGATGAGAATGGGATTGCCAAGATTTTAACTCACCTTCCCATATGGTCTGCTTTGCATGGTGAATTACTTGGGGGAATCCCATTAGGAAGGGAACCACTCCCCTTTTCGCACAATGTCAATCTGTCACTTTCCTACAACCCCAACGAGTTCATCGATAGTTTAACCTTTAACCTTGTACGATGTAAAATTAGAATATTCATTCATGCGTATAATCCCATTCGCAACTAATAACGCTAAAAATATTAGAAGCAAATCCACATTGCCCCCGTAATCATTATTATTAGGATTTTTCAAGGGATGCGTGTAAGATTTATTTGGAATTGATTAAGTCATGACAGTATTTGGTCCAGGAAGTGCGTTCCACAGAGTAGACCACTCCAGTCGTCGCCAGATATTAGAAAATGACCTTGCAAATTTCAGCCACTATTATACGAGTTCTCTAGTCTCTCATCCTTGTTTAAATTTCAATGAAATCCACATCTTCCACAAACAAGACACGCAGTACCAGGAAGAAAAAAAGTAGGCCATGGATTCTTTACATTACGTACATTGTACATAGACCAACTGTTGCCAAACAGCTATTAGACAAAGTACTCCATAAAATATCAAGCATTTTCTTTTCCTCTATCCTCCTCGTCTAATTTAGATAAAACGTAAAACTCATCCAGACAAATAACAGACGCACTTCAAGGATTATTCCTGCAGAATCTACCAATAGTATTTGCCACAAGCCAGAGTTACAGTTTAAGTTAACTTTCGTTTCATAAAGCATAGCTGAGCTCTTTAACAATTGAAATCTGAGATCTATTCCAGTAACTACAATTTTCATCTCTCGTCCCATCCCGTATCCAACCTGCTATCAATAAAAGACGCTTCTCAGCTTCTGCTCTAACAAATTTTCATTTCTTGCCTGTCCTGAAAAACTGGCTTCTCGGAGACCCATTCACGTTTGTTAGTCCGGTCTCCGGTGTATGGAGTTCTCAAACTTGCCCTAGTTTTATTTCACCCGAAATACAATTTCAGGTTTGCACCAAGATAGGAATCGTAAGGGAAGTTTATTTCCAGGAGGAGTGGCTTGCTCCTGCTCGTTTCAATCGTTAAGCAGGATAACCCATCGATATACGAAAGGTACTCCAGTCCAACAATGGAGGGAAGAGCTGAACCTTGTTATACAACACAGGAACGTGGAATCCTTGGAAAGGCCAAAGGCAAAAGAAAGGACGGAGATCCCTCAAACAAAAGGAAAGAGCTCGTTGGATTTATTAAACCCTCACCGTCTGTTGCCCGAAAAGATCACTCCACTTGCCCCGAAGGGACCCAATCCTCCATCCAGCAGCAAACCATGGTAGAGAACAAAATTATTCCCGAATTAAACCTTATCGACAAACATTATACCAGGTTGGATTTCGAGTTATAGGGAGATCAAGGAAACAATTGTGATCCCACCAAAATTACCCAAAAGGTTCCATGCTTGAGTCGCTCTAGTTTCAACTTCATAGAGCAACCAGCGGTGGTCGTACTTGGATAAAAGTTTCCAGTCTCCAGTATTTTTGATGACATTCAAAATATTCCATGAAAATTCAATGGAAAGGAAAAGTCCTTGAGAGAGCACTTCTAAGTTTTGTTGACCTGCTGATCGTAGTATTGGAGCCAATAATGGCATGCTCAACCTTAACCTAGGTCATTGTTTATTATCTGGCTGTCATTTTCATTTTGTTACGTCATTAAGCTGGAGACAATCATTCCTAACGACCCTGCTGCTTAGTAAGCTTAACATTCCCTTAAGTTACTGGATTATAACGAGAAGTTATGTTTTGTGTTAATGAGCATTGCGTGTCACAATCTTCTTCCTTGTCTAGATATCCCTTCTATTGTAAATCTAAATTCGAAGAAGAACAAAATAACGACATCCGGATTATGCAAATGACTTATTTCAGCCATTAAAAATGATCAGGATAACGAATCGTTATTAACGATGACTCCTTTCACTTGATTCAATCATTTTGAAAATTAAAATGGTTCGCTTTTGCACTTTACTTTCGCATATCCCAACAATGGTCAGTGTTCTCTATAATTATCAATTTCAACGGAACTAGGAAAGCGAGAGGGAAATAGCTATTAAGATCCCTGTCCTGGTTGAATGGCATTAATCTCCACCTGGAGGATGTTTCTGGTAAGGGTAAGGGCCAGGATTGTCGAACTGCAGAAAGGAAGTCAGGAACGGTCCTGCCCTGCTGAAGGAATACAGATGAAGAGAAGTGCAGAGGGAAAGATCGATGGGACGCCACGTGCCGCAAGATTTCTCTTTCCTTTACCTTCCAACCTTTCCTGCTGTTGCGTTTCCATGCGTTAGTTTCTAGATTTCCATAATCTTGATCTTGGCTCAAGGAAACTAACGCACAAGTTGATAAATCCTAATTCATGCAGCTAATTTCTAAAAGTAAAGCACCTTATATGGCCCAAGAATTAATTAACGATAATCAGGGTTAATTAAAGTTCAAAATTAGGCAATAAATACACACTTAAACAGCATTCGTCAGTTCCAGGACTGTTTCATGCCACCACTCACTCCTACCACAAGTTTCGATCCAAAACCCAAGTGCAGAAAATGAAGTCCAAAAATAAGAAGCTTCCACAATAGAATTTCAACTCCTAGCAGCTATACGCATCGTGCGTCTCTCTCTCTCTCTCTCTTCCTGTGTGCACGATTTGTCCTATAGTCCTATAGAAGGAGCTTAAATGTAAATGGCAAAGGGAAAAGGGTTTGGGTTATATTATTGCCATGGCTATATAACCATATCCAAAATCCTTTCGCAACATGCACGCACGCACTACATCCTCCTGACTCTTTTGTTCACGTTTACGTACGACAGAAGCGGAAGGAAAGGGTTTAGACTTGCCATTTTCTACAAGAAGCTTCCGTAACGATTTCCCTTAAAAACACAAGGATAAACTTCAAATTTTACGTTACGGTAACTCTTCAGTTCAGGCTTAACATAAGATGTGGGAGGTGTTATATTTTGATTTCGACTGCCTACAACACACGCTTAGGATGAGACTCAGCAATTACTTCATGCATTCAGTTGAGATATCCCAGCCCAAAATGCATCTTGTCAAAGATTTCTGTGGGGTAAACGCATAACATATGCACCTCATTACTAAATCCAATCAGCCAAGGATTCACACCTTGAGATGGATGGTCTACGTGACTTGCCACTTGCCATGTAGCACCCCAAGCAGCGATCACCGCACCCATCCCTTCATCATTCCCCTCGATCGTCGAAACCAAGTCCCATTCCCATTGGAGACATTAAGCTGCTATGAGATTAGGGAGTAGGAGGTTCAATACCAAATCTTGGTTCCTAAAAAATTTCATGCCATCCGAGATCCGATTGTTTACTACTCCCAAAGTGGGGAGATCTCCTGTGTTCAAGATCAGCGGACTACAACGTCTGAAACAAACCAGGAACCACCAACCAACCAACACGGGAATAATGCAATGAAGAGAGGAGCATCCCATGTCCCTAGTCACGTCGTATTCAGGCAGGGCCTTACAAGGAAGAGCTGCGTAATGGCACCAACTCGGAATAGGAGGCTTAACGGGACCAGGAAGAGGAGAAAGAAGATCCGGAACTTTCATGGGGCAACACGGGTCGAGAGAAAGAGGCAGAAAGGAGTGGATCCCAAATACGAAAATCAATACCCCACACACCAGGGAAGGTTTCGATCGACGCACCAGCCAGAGAGCAGTGCGTGCGTGCTATGTTTAGGTTTTTGGGTGTTCTAAAACCGTCCTAACACAAGTTGCTATATAGGCTGTTGCCTTATCCTTCTCTCGGTCGATACTTTCTCTACTCTCAAAAGATTTAATCCAAATGTTGAGAAAAAAAATGTAAACAGAAGGCAACCTGCCTTATCACATCCACTTCATAGTTTCCAAACTAAGAAATAAATGCATGAAGCATGACTCGTCCTTTCGTCCAGTCCTTGACCTCTCTCGTGTCCACCCACCACCACCACATAGCCAATACTTAACTTCATGTGAATCGGGATTTAATTACGCCCAATCAGTACAATTGCAGGGAGTTAAACACATCTACTCATCATCACTGCAACTCCCTCGGCCTTAAATGACGTCAAAACCACAACAACAGAACAAGACAAGTGCTTGTAACCTGTCGTTTTATCGTCTCGCCTCCTATCCTCAAATTCGAGGTTAAGCAGCTTTCCATTTCAAAATAAAACCTCCAACAACTGGACAATAAAAATCAATTTCTTGAAATTATGGATCGAATAGAATGGGGAGTGAATGAATGGATCTTAATTTCACTTTTACTTTTTCCAGTTCAGCCAGGCCAGAGCTTCATCCAATATTCAGTATACTCATAAACGATTCATCAGGAGAAAAGTGGATAATAATTCCTTTAGTTCTCCAGCCTAGAATTACGCTCATCGAAATCATAAAAGGAAAGTGAAAGTGGAAAAGACTACATCAGAGTGACGTTTCGAAACTTTGACCGACCAACCAAGGATCCAAATTGGAAAAGTAAAACTTGAAGCAGCAGCAGAGAACAGACCCGCCTGCCTGCCCTAACCTATTAGAACCAATTCGATGCAGCAGAAGCATAAAATAAACGACTAGCTCCTTTCACCTCGCTTTTACTATCGATCCAACTTGGATTTCTAGGAGGAAAAAAAAATAACACCCCTTTCTCCATCCATGCACACTATGGACTATGCATCATCTCCAGCAAAAAGGAAGGATTGAATACGCATTTCAAAAGTATGCTAATACCAAATGATCCCAGAATAAAAGTTAACCCCTTTCACTGCACCCACCCCACAGACGGAGAGAGGAACAACGCCGAACAACCCAGAGGGAATCAAATGACATAAAAGAGACTCATTCCGATTATTTCCCAAGCAGAAGCACAACAATCCAGCAGAAATCATTCTCCCCCATTTATTCATTGCTTTTGTACTGTTACTTATTGATGTGGAGAACGTGTCTTCGGAATTGGATTCTCCTTTTGAATCACTTCGTCATAACTTTCACCCCTTTTCTATTCCCTGGCACCATGCACATCCGATGTCACGTAGGCACGGAAAGAGAGACAGGAAATTTATAAATGTCAACTGAACCTGATAATAAATAATCAAATTCTATTAACTTTTTCGGAAATGCCCAGAACACATTCCAATAATCTCGGAGGTTATCATCTTTCTCCACTGTCATACTTCGGCTCATACTCCAGGCACTTGCCATGCCGAGTCCAAAGAATTGCAAGAAGGGGAAAAGTTCTGCAACAGGTGAAAGGTGAAGAGGCACCTGAATAATTTACTTCCACTCTTTGTAATTGAGAACTTTGAGACGCTTCATAGGCAGAGAGAGTCCGAGACGATGATTAATTAAGGTGAAAATGGGATCAACATTCTAGGGGGAATCCCTCCTGCATTAGTCTATATTAATTCTAGTAAGTTTTGTGATGATAGCTCTCCAGTTTAATCCCTACACCCAATGCTTTCTGAAAGGTGTCATTCAATTCACCTGATCCACCGGTGGATGACACAACATCCTACCCTACCCGATCTGCTCATCAATAGGCATGGCCTATCTACAAACCTAATACCATTAATAATCCTAAAATGCTTTGTTATGGTAGGAGGAAACTGCGAAACCCATCAGTTGTTAATAGGACTGAACTGGAACTCGCTGGTCGAACGGGAATTCCTTCTGAAAGCAACTTTACTTTGCAATTCGAAATTTTCAAATTGCAAATTTTTGCAATGGTCGCAGCGCTCCCTTATCCTTTCTTAATCCTATTCATTTTACGAACAATTTTAGCATAGTTTGCACAACTGAAAGGGGAATGCGTATGAGTTGATTGGACTTCCTATCCGATAGCATACAAGAGTCCAGCAATGCTGATGGAGGTACAGGGAGAGGAAGAGGTGTAAATTAGATATCTCTGCCGGGTATAGGTAATGTTGGGTTGGGTTATCACCGGCATATACATAAATACAATGCTTGGAACAAAAAACTGAAGAAGAGAGCAGTTGCGAGATGCAGAAGTGATGGTTGGTGATGTTGCTGATCCACTCGAGAGAATAGGATGGTGTAGTCTCCTTAAAATCTGAAACCCTATGCACTACTGCTATCGCTCTGGCTTATGCTGATGCAGTAAAGTAACGTAACAGCGTTGAGGTTATCAACCTGCAACTCCTACCAATTCTGGCCTTGGAAAAGGATGATGGACCTACTCATGGATTCCTCCAAAACATTTTAGTTTTACGACCTTATTTTTCCCAACCAAGGCATCTAAACAATAAAACCATGTCTAACTACAAATCACGAAAAATTTACAATCAAATCTCATTCATTCGTTTGCAATCAAAACTTAATGGTTGATTCAAATTCGGCTTGTAAGGGTTAAGGAATAGTTCATTTGGAATACAGCCTTGTGATCTTCTAAATTATACGTTATCCATTATTCCCAGCATAAGGGAATCAATAAACTAATCTGCTCAAACAAAGTGAGCTTAGATTTCAAAACTGAACTGAGGTTGGACGAATCAGGTCAATCCTATCTACTGGAGTTGACATGATTGTCCATTGTGCAAGTAAGTGGAGGAATACAAATCCTTGGAGATAAAATTTGCTTTTCGGAGCATCTCTTCGCCATTTTATCAAAACTAAAAAGAGACAATCATGGACTCGCGTTCGGATTTAAACAAATTCGTGGTGCAAATTTGTTTATTGAATGAACCAAACTTACAATCTCAATTCCATTTCAGTAATCGATTACGCACAATTCTCAGTGACTTTCACAGCATCTTTAAATTATGTTTATTCGACGAATTCGTTGCAATTTGATAAACTTTTAATAAACTTTGACCCATTTCTTAGTAAATTCAGCGTCTGGTCTGGAGAAGCGTCACGCAGCGCTTTCATTTTCATTCCAAAGGACGTTCCAGAGTCCAGACACCACCCATAACCAACCTTAACCCTCCCCCATACCAAACAACATTACATTTAACTTAACGGTACGTTAACGGCATCGTGTGATCGTAATCTAAAAACCACCCAGCGTATAAAAGTACTTAAACTAAACACAAGGCTACAACTAACCTGATTGTTTCAGCGATTTCCACTGCCCCGTCATGCCCATCCTAAACAAATAATAATAAAAACAAAGGTTAATGACGTGCTAAAATGTTCACACCATAAATATAAGCCCTGGAAGGATAGAAGTGTCTTGGGTTTGCTGGTATCGGCTTTTTGAAGCATAGCATATCCTTCCTCAAGTCCCTTCGCTAAGCATTAATTAATCAATGATTCTGATTATGTTACCTTCTTGCCATTGGGGACGGTGAGTGGCCAATCATACATGACTGGCTCTACGCCGACCGGACTGTTGAGCTGTAGTGTAAGCCTGGACATTGTATTTGTGAGTAGATCCTTTTGCCTCTTATCTTCCATGATAATTGAGACAAGACACAAGACACGGAACCCAGCACAACATCAAATAGCACTAATCACTATCACTTTTAATTAATTGAACTGTGACAGTAGAATGGGTGGATTGGGCATGGTTAATTGACTAACCTAAAGTACTAAATTAACTAAACCTGCGGGAGAGGAGTCGGTTTGTCGTCGGTGTGTGAGGAAGAAGGAGAGTGAACACGCCTGGCCTAAATAACCTCCACTGACTCCACTAGACGAGACTATACTGACGACTCTCCTTTTTCTTTCCCTCTTCATCCAATGGAAATGTTATCAATGGGGAAACTCATAGCATTTACCACCAATGCACATCCAGTGGCACTTTCCATCACTGTTGCGCATTCTGAGCGCAGGCAGTGTTCCGCGCCTCAAACCCACACGCACATATACCGCCAACATTAATCTGCTTACGATGCTTAAACTACGTACCGGTTTTGTCATTATTAAATTAGAGTAATTTTTATTCAAATCGGGGTGGATTTTTTACCGTCTGCGCCTTCTGGCGCAGACGGTAAGTTGCGTTAATATGGAAAGTAAATGCACAAACAAAGACGGTCAAATAAACATCAATCTACAATCTGCAACAGCTAAATTCTGCGATGTGAAAAAGATTTCGGGAGATTTTTAGTTGTAAATATTACTCCCATTCCGACGACGCTTACCGCGAACATCATCTAATTTTACGTTTTACGTAATTTCAAGTAGGTAATATCAAAACTTGTGATACAAATTGGTTACAGAAGTTGCAACGGGACAAATTTGTAAGTATGAGTTTGGTACGCAGGGGTTGAAGTTTTCGTGCGTAACAACATGTGAAATAATGAGGTTACAAGTCAGATACAAACACAGAGAAATGGGAAAGATAAAAAAGTCCACGTTTGAATGATTTAATTCAAAAGCAAAGGAAAAGTGGGTTCTTGTCATTTCGCGGGGTATCAAATGTTATCGCATCCTAGATGTGCAAGTGTGGTACGGTCTTGGCTCCTGTTCCCACCCGCCCTCCTTCCATTTATTGCACGGCACGCACAAAAGGAGGGAACTAAATTCTGCGTTTTCAAATTCATAAACACGATCCCCTTTGCCACCTAGTGGGCAACGTGAAAAAACTCAGTTTGGATTTTCATTTAACTTTTTCGAACAACCAGAGACGACGCTACAAGATTTCTGAACAACGCAAGCCGAAGTGAAAGTAACTTTCTCTATTTGCAAAATCTCTCTTATCTTTATCAGTGCTCACAAAAATCCATCGCATCACCATTGTTTCCCCTTCATTGCCATAAACTTCCATCTCACATGGAAGTCGCTCCCGAAAATCTTGAAAGAAGATCGGAATAAGAATGAAATGTTGTAGGTAAGCTACTTAGGAGGATAGAAAGTTCAGGTGGGTAAGATGATATGCTTTAACCTTTGACCAACTTTCTACTCTGTATACATTCCGCCCTCCAAGGTAATGAATTTTCAGTGTAAATACTTTCTTCTTTCTTTCACTTTCTGTGGTGGTGTACGTGACAGGATCAAAGGATCAGAAAGTTATTTGAAGGAGCTCAGACAACTCTATCATTATCCTTCTCTAAATTCAAATCATCCTTCCTTCCATTGTTGCTTTTCTAGTAAGGCGGGAAGGAGGCAGCAGAGGCCATGTCGAGGACAAGCCCAAAGTCCTTCAAGAACCCAATATGCGTTCGGGCATGTATGTGCTGGGGGAGAAAGTTCAATTTTATCTTACTAAAGCCCCTCTATCTCTTGATTCTGGCTCAAGACAAATAAACTCCCAGTGATCTTTCTTTTCCATCTGTGTAGGATTTTTACTTCCTTGGAAAACAAAACAAAATAAGAAGAGTCATCCATCTTTATTTCTCCGTAAACTTCACCAAAGACTTCAATTCCCAATGGAACTCATTCTATTCCAACTATTCATTGCCTTCCTTACAGAATGTGAAAGACCGCATTTTCAACATTGCCATACATATGCCATTTTTCTACCAACGGAACCAGTAAGGAGAAAGTTGCTTTCTTAATCAGCGCACCAGCCTTTTCTTTCATCATGATAAAAATAGATCCTCGAAGGACTTGTGCATTTTTGAATGTGTATTTTTACAGTTTTGTTTTATTCACTTTCTTTGGATGATTTGTTGTTTGTGTACTTGTTACACTCCAAGGCCGAAATAGTCGCATCCATGTGGCCGGTTTTAAACCTAACTCACTAGAACGGGCAATGGGCGTTTCCGGACTTCCAATGTAACAGTAACAGTGTAACATATTCATAACATGACTCGTATTTAAATGCTTTGCTAATTCACGCCTGAGAACATTGAGAATTTGGCTAATTGACTTTTTATCAAAAAATTTGGAAAGGGGGTTGAAACTGTTTTTTAGTGTTTCTCACAATTTCGTCTAAAAACGTATTTCCCAAAAAAAAACTATTTGTCAACATCCGAACAGAAATTCGGAAGTTAGAAACCCAAGACTCGTTTGGACGAGACAAATGGGACCTGATTCATGATGGACCGCTAATACGGACCAAAAATTACTCAGCAGACCTTACGTCCATAGTGTCCAACAAAGATTCTGTGATCGGTATGTATTATTAGTGGGAAGTG
>JAQIWD010000464.1:0-21197 GCA_034694825.1 Anurida granaria
GCTTGACCCCTACATTTGTGCAGAAGAGGATTGTGGCAAGCAATTTGCTACTTATGAATCCCGGAAGAGCCACTCCAGAACCACGCATTACTCGAAGTATACTTGTGAGTGTGGAAAAATGTTCTCAGAAAACACCAGACTGGAGAGTCACGTGGCGATGGGAACTTGTTTTGCCACTGAAGAAGGGAAGAAAGTCAAGTAAGAATGTTGTAAATTAATGAAATTAGTTTCTTTGACATCTCCGACCTCATCAAGATTGTATGTTCAAACATTCATAATATTTTTGTTTGTTAGGAAAGCAGTAAAGGTCATCGCTGGTAGTGCTCTTGGTGTGGGAAAGGAAGAGAGGATGCTGAATGGTTCGATGCAAAGTACAAAGTGAGTTGAATGACTTCATATTTTACAAATCAGCTTAGGAAAAGGTTCCATTTCCTAATTCCTAACTATACCCTAATTATGTGAAATTATTTTGAAAAAGGTAAAGTTGGAGCGAACTGCCGGAGTTGCCAAAACCCGTCTCCATCAACCAAGTGGAAAAGAAATTGTTGGCAGTTATTGCGACGGATTCAACAATGCCGAAAAGTACTGTGTTGAAGTCAAAGTCGTCACTACTCCGGACAGTTGGAACCAAATTGTTCAAAAGGACAAGAAGAAACCAAGACTCCGACCACAACTATACGAACTCCTACGTGCAATGTTCGTATACGAAGTTTCAATTGGTTACCTCGTTTACTGGTATGATATCGAGAAGGAATACTATACCTTCAAAATTAGTTGGGAAGAGTACGAAAAGTATTTTAACAATAAGCAGTTAGGTTAAATTAATCTCACCATCAGTTTCTACTGTCCAGCCGAGGGCATTCATTTGTCCCATCAAGTACTACACAGTGAACACAAATGTTTATTCCCAAAAATCAATGATGCTTGAAGCCGATGGTTTTGTGTGCAAAATTCTTTACCTTTTTAACGATGGCATGATTTTCTGTCCCAGAGACCCTTGGAATTAGAATAGGATCTAGAAGATCCTCAAACGTAGCAGACCGCGTATTCTGAAGCGCTAATTTCTTCAACACATTCACTGAAATGGGGCTGGATCTATGGGAATACTAAAAACAAATAAAATTCAAATGGTTATACTTGGGAGTTTAAAGTGTAAAATGTGTTTCAGAGGAAACGACAAGCGAATTGAACTTGACTGACCTTTTCTTCGAACCATCTACTTTTGGCTGCTATTTGGCTATAACTTGACTCGAATTGCATGAACAGTGTAAGGTAAAGGAGCCTGGAGGCCGTCGTGAGTTGCACCATGATGATGACGGACGATATGAGGAAATCAACAACGCTGCTGCAATGCAAAAGAATTTCATCACTGAGACTAGTTATATTCGATTAAATTTCTTCACCCCTCATCTTCCTTTGTCCTTCCTTTCTTTCTTTTGTATTTATTTTACCTGTTATTTTTAACTCAACAGGTATACAGATCCCTCAAATACGTTGAATACGTTGTATTGGAAATTACAAGAACAGAAGGGTTGTTATTATAAAAAATGCAAGTAACGACCCTGGAGCTTTACAATCCTTTTGACTTTCAGAGTCAATGAATTCAAAATGAAAGTTATAGAAATTTGGAACTGCGTTTTTCTACAGGTTTATCGTTCGAACTCGAAACTCGTAAAAATGACGTTGCTACTATATTTGTCCAAGGCTCGCAGCACAATATGGTGCAATATTGAGGTTCACAATTTGGAGAATGATATATAATGATGTAGGTCTAACTGTGGTTGTTTACCTTGGATCCGGGATGGTAAAGTATTCAATGACACTCGACCAGACTCGGTGACACCAAGTGGCACATTAACACTAAAATAGTGAGCTTAAACTGACGTCATCTAATTTACGGTTGAACTTGGAACTTAACAATAGGCAGTAAGTGGTAACCAGGCAGGCAGCAAGTAACAAGAATGAATGAAAATGCGAATAAATAAAAGAAGAAAGGGAAATGTGACGGATATTTAAAGAATAGACCCATCCGCCCACATGTGTGAACCACTTACTTCTTCCTCAAAAACTTCCTTATGGACAGTCAAATCTTCAAAACAAGTTCCAAGAATGTTTGCGAACATTCGATACGCACGATCTCAGACAAAATATTGAACACCGCACCGGATTCAATGAAACAGAAGATGGTGGCAAATTACCACAGATTTTGGAAATTGAAATTATATTCAATGTCAACGGGATTTATTTATCAAAAAGTTTAATTAAAAAAATGGACCTAACCTTCTAAAAACATATTTTTTGAGTATTTTTGAAAAAAAAACCACATAGAATTTGTTTACTAGTTTTCGCTTTTAGTTGGGAAATTTTTCCGCAATTAACGAATTGCTACCTCGTGAATAATTTGCAAGATTTTAAATTGTGAAGAAAGCACACAATTCACCCTTAGGTTCACTACATCCACAGTTTACTGTTTCGAAGAAAGTCTGAATCTGCTGGTGACGCTATTTTGGATTCAATTGACGTAATGGGGAGAAAGCAAGATGTGGGGGTGGAAAAGAAAAGGCAGACGGAGAGTAACTCTGATGTAGGCTTGAATGTGTACATTATTCAGAATTGAGGGCGTGGGCGAATACGACATCTTAAGATTTCATAAATGGCAGCCAGTGAAACCATCACTTTACCTAATTTGTAAAGAGTAAAGTTAAGCTAAGTCTGCTACTACCAAATAGGTACCAAAAGTGTCAACTTTATTCAACGAAAATGAACACTAGGGATTTACGACAAGACTCCTGGAATCTGGGACCAGATGCCAATCAGAACATGGCTGACGAAGGCTCCGTTGCTTCAACGGTAAAGAAATAGGATTTAGGATCCGGATTGCTGAAGTTCTAACAGAATCTCAGTGGCAGTTGGGCTGAGATTTGGCGGATGAGACAATTCCTCCTGGGATCAATTCAAAAAACAATTATTTTTAAAATAATGTTAGATGGAAATTAGAAATGTCTCCTTCAAGCCACTTAAGAAATCGCACCTGTGGAAACTTGACGAGGTTCTTTTCCGGGGCTTTATGGGTAAATTGATTCCAAGGGCCTTGAATGCTCGGATTGTCAGTCCTCTGCGAACTAATATAACGCATCTCACCAGTTCCACTCCCAGAACGATAATGATTAACCCATTTTGTCACTTCTTCACGTGGAAGTTGGTACAGTGACATCCAATCTCTGTGGCCATTCACTAAAACAAAAACACAGTTTACTATTTTAAACAAAGTCAATTATATAGACGTGACTTGTTAAGTTATATGTATGTATGTTTATGGGAGGGAGCTCTCTACCTATTGATTAGAATAGAGAGACTCACGCCGAGCGTGCACAAGTTAGGCTATAACCACGACTCGCTGTTTGTCAATGCACAAGTCAGGCTCAGGCCACTCCCTAAAAATCCGGATCTCATTTACGCTTTAACCCTCTAAACAAAATAATTAATGAACGTACTTACAGTATTCTGTTACAACAACAGGGGAGCGATGCCTCCTTGGTTTTAAGTAAACCACGACACTAGGATTTGCTCTGGCGAAATCGACAAGCTCGTGCTCAATAAACTCCCGAACTCCTTGGCTTGAACCATGACTCTTGCAAAACTTGATGGTTATCCGTTGGCACTGCTGGACAAATCGACCAATGCCGTTCGTCGGAGGGGCATTTATGTATCCCGATTTGAGGAAGAAGTTGTAAAACGGTGATACTCCCCCTACGACCTTCTTCGTCTTGTTGGCCATGTCTAAAAATCTTAACCATAAGTCAATTAGGTTAAGGTTAGATAGACAAGACCATGATGAATCTGCTTATGGGGAGGGAGTGTAGGAATCCTCATGTTAGGGATTAAAAGGGGTCTTATGTCTTATGTTGTCACATTTGACCTAGGGTAACAAGTTCTAATTTTCTTATGACATAACCCAGTTACCTTTTGGAACTCATCGCATCACTTTTAGATCTAAAAATAAAAAAACAAACAACAAATTAAGATCAAATATAAATTCAGCCCTCATCCTCATCATCAGAGTCAGAAGGCAGGTTCACGGAAGGAAAGGAAAAGTGTTGTTGAAAGTAAACAAATCAAGCAAATGAGAATGAACGAGGTGGGGCGACGACGGACGATTACTTTTGTGGATGTGGAAGAATCTATGGATGTCGCCTTCCTGTTCCTACTGTCGCCCTGGCTCGTTCGTTAATAATTGTCGATGTCGATACGGAGTGACAGTACTATCAATCAAATCAATAGCGATCGAAACTTGAATTTATTTACCTTTTTTGTCAATTTGATGAACAATTAATTAATCTCGCGGGTCTTTTCTGAGCATTTCATTTTCATTGAAGATCGCACTCATTGTCATTACAAAACTCAGAAGAGGGCAGAAAGGAGATGAATCTCCTTTTGTACCAAAAACAAGTAAAATCAGCTGCTTTTCTTGTTAGACATTTAGGGGAAACAGATTATTTTTGTTTCAGTTTGTTATCGTTCTTTCGACTTCGAACTGTGAGGTCATTGACAATCATCTTCTCTCCAGAAAATAGTCAACTGGAACCCCCATTAATTTGGTAAGGAAAACAGTACGTATAAATAATGAAACTAAACATTGATTTATTCCTCTACGCCGCGCCCTGCCCAAGTTAGTGTGCGAAGTGCAATTGATTTAATTCTGAATAAGTATTCCTTTGTTTTAGATTCAATAGTATTCCAGTTCACAAAGAAGGTGCCGCTGGGAGCAAGGAGCAAGGGTACCACCAGGACACACACGAGGTCCGCCATCTCGACGCTTTAGTCATTACCTGGCTCCTGGCAGCAGTTTAAACGTTTCCCAGTGCCGATTGCTTTTGTTACTGAACGCAAGGGCTTTAAATGTTATTGTACTATTTCCTCTAGGAATACGAGTTAGCTCAGAAGATTCACAGCATGATGGGTCTAAAAGCACTGTTCACTGGAATCACATTGGGGTGTGCCACTACCCTTATCCTGTGGTATTACGAAATGTAAGTCTGAGCATGTAATTTCACCATCGCAACAGCCTTAGAATATTTAGAAACAATGCGCATCTTGGGGTAGAATTGAACCTATTTACGCATTTATGCTCAATCTATCATTCAATCAATACTTGCGGTTTCCTTATTCATGATAAAGCAACAAGACTGTGATTTATTAAGAAGCTTTAGCCAAAGTACTTGGAGAAACTGCAATAATAGCCATGCTTATGCTCCTGGGTATCAATCATACTGGTAGTAGTGGAAATCGTAGATACATGTATCGTAGTTTAAGATATTACAAACGACACCGTTGGCTTAGGCAAATCTTCTTTGGAGTTCGTGTGGCCCTTGTAGCGACTCTTCTCCTATACCTCCTTGTTCCAGTCTTATTTCGTTTTTTACCATCCGTCCAGAGGCATTTGGTCTTCCTACCTTTCGGTAATTTCTTTGTCAAGAAGCTTTTGGGAACATTAAATTTTAATCCAAGTTGTCATTCTCATTTGATTAATCTTTAGTACGATGGCCGGCCGGTGTGAACTTCTCCGATCCTTCCAGCGAAGGCATAGAAGGAGGAAGGAATCTCTACTTGGAACCAGTTCCTGATGAAACGATTGGTGTCTGGTAAGTTGTCCAGCGATGGGAGAGACGCTTGGAATGGGATGTGCCCGTAGTTAATTTTATTGCAATTTCAATTTCCAGGCACTTCTTACCCTGCAGTGAAGTTGGAAAATCCAGTAACAAACCCCAAAGCTTCTGGGATGAATCAATGCGCTCCAGTGGGAAGCATATTATTCTCTACATGCATGGGAACTCAGGATCTCGAGCCGGGGAGGTATGTTCTCAACGACCATTAATTTCTTACGATATATTTTCAGTTTCCACTGGCGTAATCCAGGTTGGTTTTTTTTCTTTAGCACAGGAAAGAATTGTACAAGATATTACAGCAGGAAGACTACCACGTAGTGACCTTTGGTGAGAATTTATTTTCATTTATAATTGACTTCCGTGCTCAGTTTCTTTGGTCTACGTGAATTACAGTAACAACATTTCTCATATAATATCGTTTATTTTAGACTATCGTGGATATGCGGATTCCAAGCAGATTCCACCGTCCGAAACTACAACGGTGCAGGATGGACTCCATACTTACAAATGGATTCGCTCAATCCTCGGCTCTTCGCATGCCAAAATTTTTGTCTGGGGGCATTCTCTGGGAACAGGGTGAGTTTGGCCTCCTCAGTGACTGAATAGGAAGCATTTGCGATATTGAGGTCAAGATTTGACGGTCAAATTATTTCATTTCCCACAGAGTGTCCTCCAATGTTGTGTCTAAGCTTTGCTTAGAAGGCGACCGCCCAAGTGCCCTTGTGCTAGAATCACCATTCACGAGCATCGGTGAAGAAGTGAAGCATCATATGCTTGCTGCTGTAAGTCTGAATCGGTATCAAAATTAAGCTTGATTTCTACTGTATATACTGCTGGTTAGGTTACTGTATCTTATTCTAAATTCATGTTTTTTGTTACTATTCCACAGCTATGGCGCCATATGCCTTTCTTTGACTCCTTTTTCGTCCACCCCCTGAAGGCGAATGATCTTGGATTTGAAACTGATTCCAGAATTGGGACCATCGACATTCCTATTCTCATCCTCCATGCAACCGATGACCCCGTTGTCCCATTCTCATTAGGACAAAAGGTAAATTAGAAACAATTATAATCGTAGCAAGCAATCATTATTAAGCTCCATTTTGTAATAATCTGTTTTTCCTTAGCTGTATAACCTAGGATTGCAAACAAGATCAAATCGAACTGCAGAATCAATATACTTTCAAGGCTTCGGGGAAGGATTCGCCCACAAATTCATTTGCCGGTCTCCTCATCTCCCAAAACTGTTGCATGGGTTTTGCAAATGTACAATTCAGGATGCTTGGCCCTGCCAAGTCCTGGAGGAAACGAAATCTCGCATTCTCCAACTACCAGATTCTACGAATTGATTCGTATCGCTATAATTGGACTGAGTAATGTCAAATTTTTCCAAATCACAAATCAAAACTGTAAACACAAATAACGTATAAAAGATTTAATGATTCTTTTGAGTAGCAAGCTTCAATTTTTATCCAACCCATAACCCAACCTACCGTTTATGCTCATTACTACAAGCCAGCAGTGTCCGTTCCCTTACCTTTCTATTAGTTAATTACAAGTGTAGGAATTCCCACGTGATAAAATTCAATCAATCCTTGTAAAGTTTTTCTTAAGAATCCTTGTCATCTTTATTCGCTTGGAGCTGAACTCCGATTTATATTTTATTCAAGTCAACGCTCGAAACATTTTTACCACGAAGGTAAATGTAAAGGGTAAATCTATCAACAGACTGGTTAGTTTTATGTAATAAATAAAATGTAAGGTCAGCAGTCCACCAAGGAGTCGTTGACATTGTCACCATTCAAATGGGGAGAGGGTCGGTTTTAACAAATATCGTATGGGTAAAAGGGTTTAGCTTCTTCGATGCCAGTTTAGTACCGTTAGCTTTAGCAGTTTGGAATGTCTTTGTCTCTGGCATAGAATGGATTTATTGGTTGATATTAGCAGAACTCCTGAGCTTCTAGCACATTTTAATACTACACATGCGTCAAGTGTGATTGACGATGGCGACATCTAATTTCTTGTAGGCGGTTGTTCACGTGTAGATTCGGCTGCTGGTTCTTGAAGAGTATGATTCGTTTCCTTTTGGGCGTTTGCTGAACTGAACTTGTTCACAAAATGTCAGACCATTTGGACTAATAAGTTTTTAATGTTCCTTAAGTACACTGCCCAAAGAATGTTGAGTGTAGCAGTCGTAGTATGTTTTGCAGGGCAAAGGAGTACGCTTACCAATAAGTCTTGGTAATACAAAAGTTATGTTCCCTAGGATTTGGGGCATGGGGCGCTGAGTGCTCATCTGACAGCCTTATGCCCACACCTATTCAAAACAGGAATTATTAGAAATCGATTATTAATAATTTAATTTTAATTTTAATTGAGATTAGGTAGGTGGACTTACTCGTAATGTGGAGTCCCAGCTCGCGGTACAGAAGGCAGTTCCATCCGGGGATACTTTGAGGGATGAAACTCTGTTGTCTGGAGAAAGTAAAAATCATTGCCAAAATTAATACTTAGGCTCCGCTTTCCAACCGGAAGGTTTCCTCGCAAATGACAAGCCGGGAAGTACCCAGTGTGAGCATTAAATAATTCTTACCATGTCCATAGAGTATTGAGATACGATTACATTTGAGACTGTCCCACACATTCACTACAAAAATATTAATTATTGGTCGGTTAAACTGGTTGCATAGTATGTGGTGAATATTTCATAAATCATAAACTTACCTGTGTAGTCGCTATAACCGGCAAACAGAAGTCGGCCACTATGAGAAAAGTCTACGGAGTTAACTCCGAAAATTATGGATTCTTTTGAGTAAATCTGAAACCAATCAAGAAATCAGCGATTTTTTGGTTTATATTTTTATATTCAAAAAGCTAACAGTGCACAGACGCAACTTACGGCAATTTCACGATCAGCTCGCAAATCGTATAGCCGGCACTACATAAAAAATAGAATTTGTATGATTAAAGCCACTCATGAATTTGGGATTTCCAAACTTAAGTCTCCTACCGTGGCGTCGTCAGAACCAGTCGCTATTGCGTCCCCACTTGGATGAAACTTGACCGTGTTGATGTCGCTTTCATGGCCATCAAACGTCTGGACGCACTGCCCGCTCCGCATGTCCCAAATCAACGCTTTTTTGTCACAACCCTACATGGCCGAATAGATAGGAGTTGGAATAGAATCATGAAAATGTTGGCGCTGGGTAATGAGAAAGTGAAACTCACAGCAGAAACGAAAGTGTTTCCGTTCTCTTGGGGTGCGAGGTCAATTGACATGACATCACTGCTATGCCCATGGAAGCTTTGTAATCTAGAACCCGAATCCACATCCCAGAGTGCACAAGTACTATCACCACTACCACTGAGTATCTGTCAGGACAAAGTAAAGGTTAGTTACATCCCTCCAGCTCAAATTATATTGTTTGACCAGGATGGTCGTGTTTGAAGCGTTTCAACCCCTGACCCCTTACCTGATAGTCTGAATTAGGAAGGAATGTACAACAGGCAGTATAGGAAGTGTGGGTTCCAACTGACTTTTTACGTTGTTGCGTGGAGTCGTCTTCTAACGAAAGCTGGTAGACGGTGACTTTGTTATCCAAGCCCCTGGGGGTACAATACAATTGTTAATAATCGCTGCCAATATTTTCCTTGGTTAGTATACATGCGACTTGACCCTAACTGAACGGAAAATATGAGGTAGAACCTAACCTAACAAGGTTAGTGACAAAATTATCTTTATTCTTACGTTAAGTTTTCATTTGTTTTAGGCATAAATTAAAACATAAACCTACCCTGCGCAAATCACAGTTCCGGAAGGTCCATAAGAGCATGCCATGACCCATGTCGTTGGCATTGTAAGTGCATGTTCCTTATTTGTAGTGAAAGCGTCCCAGATTATTACTTTCCCGTCCTAAACATAACAGAAAAAGAAAAGTTAGAATTGATTTTGAATTTAATCGACTTGATGCATTCAGCGTTCGGTTAAAAATTCTAAAATTACCTGGGAAGATGAGACCAAGTGGCGCTTATCGTGAGACCAATCGACGGAAAGAACTTTGCCTTGGTGCCCTTTGAGTACCCTACGCGGTTTGATGCTCAGTTGACCCACATTCTCTAGCCGTTGAGCCACGGTCGACACTGAAAAATAATTGAATGAAATTTTAGGAACTTTTCTAGACTTTCCATCCGTGAAACACCTTTGACTTTCCACTTTCACTTTTCTCGTAAGCCAATAATTATGAAAAATTTAATTGATTCCCAAAATCAAAAACATATCATAGCATATTTCATAATGTAACTACTTGTTGCGGGTCCATTGGTTAGTTGCTAAACTCGAAATTATTTTGGAAAAGTGAAAGCATATGCTAAGGACGCCCTGGGGAAAGTGGGATTCTGCTTATACCCTTGAATTTACTTGACCTTGACCTTATACGTTTACGTTCATTCTAAGGTCAACTATTGTTTTGTTGTTCCATGGACTCACATGCAACGTCGTTGAGTTTCTGCCTTTCTTCTTCCAACTTTGTTTTCAGTGTCTCTGCTTCTTTAGCAAGTGCTTCGATGCTTTCAGCCGGCGTGTCGATCTTCAGACTCAAATCTGCACTCATGACAGCCTCCGGTTCAGGAACTGAAGTCCCGCCCGTAATGCTTCCTTTTTTAATGCCCCCCAACTTAAGCTTGCTGATGGTGATGTGTCAATGACCTCGCACATTCACTTCCCTCTCCTATCCTCCATCTCCAGTAAATCCAGGGGAATTGTCAATAATAATTAAGTGAAACTTAATTTGTTGACATTGGGGTCCGGAATTCCGCACTCATTTCTTAGCTTTTTGTGAAGCGTAGTTTGCTGCTCGTTTCCAGTGCTTGCGACACGAAGACCACTTCAAATTTTACCCAGTGCTCCTTTCTACTTCTTCTGTGTACATTTCTAAATATATCTCCCGTCCAAGCCCCATTTCATCTCAACTATTCTCACTCCATGTGGAAAGTACGAGGAAGTTTACATTATGAATTGGCACTCCCTAGCGCTCCTACTTCCTACTTTCTAAACTCGGGTGTTAATATTTAAATGAAAAGCAAACAAATTGAAGTTGAGTAAGAATTATTGGCATGTTGAGTGGTACGGTTGAAGTTGGTTATTCCTGAAGACTAACTGGGTATTCTGGATATGGGGTAGGGGAATAATGGAACAACTGACATGTGTAGAAGTCGGGCGTGTCCATTCATTCCGATCGATTTCGCCTAGGCATACGCTAGGCATCTGGAATAGGAGGCACCCAGAAGAAAGAGGATGTGGTTGTCCTCATCTCTGCCTGGCAAAATTGGGCCTGACTTGGGAAGTTCCTTATCCCAGCAGCAGCGCCAGCGATAGACCAAAATCAGCCCCTTCTCTAATTATTCACCAGCTTCCTCTAATAAAATGCCCGTAGGAATTTCAATGACAAATTTTTGCGTGTCACAAGGTCACGCGGATATGCACAGCGTCTACCTTCATGTCAAATACGGCGGAGAAAGCTGTTAACTTTCTCCCATCAAAGTCCACTCCCATTGGCATAGCAACACCCGAGACCAATAGCACTCCCATTAGTAACAAAAAACAATCTCAGAAAATTCAAAAATTTGCTTCCACTCCTGCTCCGCTTTACTTTTTCCACCAAATCGATATTTAGCCAAGTGAAGGGAGTGGGTCAGTCCAAGACCCTGGTAACATCTTTGCCTGATTTCCCCACGGTGAAATGCTGGAGAAAGTCGAGTCGCATCCACTGGTTCATCAGGATGACACATGTCATGCCTGGACGGACACTCCGTTATTTGCCAGTGACACTTCCAAATCAGCGGCGGATCCCATCCCCAGTGGCAATGGGAATGACATTGAGGAAGGGTGTCTGGACGGGTTTAATCACAACGCTGCTGACCTTTGCTCAAGACAAACTCAAGGGAACGAGGACAAGGTTAGTGACCATCACAGATTCTGTTCATGTGTGTTATTGATTCCTTTTTGGTTATTTTTCAATCAGGGAGGAAATTGCAAAGACGAGCTACAAATCCTCATTAAACAACACGCTGAATGCATAGATCCAGGTAACCAATATATTCATTAATAACGACTAAGATTAATAGCAGTCGTATTTTCCTGCAGCTGGTGACGAGATGGAGGATGAAGTCGAATGGGTGGCGCCTGACGGTGGTTACGCCTGGTGGGTCCTGTTTGCCTCCATCATCGTCAACATCCTAATTCCGGGAACCGTCAAATCCTTTGGGATCCTCTTTATAGAATTCATTGAGGTTTTCAAAGCAACGCCAGCAGAAGCTGCCTGGATTCCTGCCATATCCTTCTTTCTATACAGCTCTACAGGTAGGTCCAACCAAAAGTAGTGAGGCGTTAAGCCTTTTGTCCAAGAACTTCTACTGATTGATTTTATTCCTACGCTTCCAGGCCCATTTGCAAGTGCCTTGGCGATTCGATTTTCGGATCGTGCGGTAACGATCCTGGGTGGACTTCTTGCTGCAGCTGGACTCTGCCTCTCCTATTTTGCCACGTCGGTCCTCTTCCTTTGTTTCACGTAAGGAAGTGTAGATTGGCCCTTAGTCTGGAACATAGATCCTAGGAAGTTCGTTTTCCGCAGTTATGGAGTCATTGGTGGACTTGGATCCGGACTTGCCTATCCCATAGGCGTCTTTATAGTGGCAAGGTACTTTCAAAGGAGGCGAGGACTTGCAAATGGGCTCTGTACTTCTGGCAGCGCCCTGGGTTCTGTCCTGATGCCCCAACTGCTTCAATTTCTTCTGTCCAATTATGGATATAGGTGAGGCTCGCCAAAACTTTATGGGCTTAAAAAATACTCCGACGGTTTTCACAATTTTTTTTGCAGGCGAGCAATTGTAATTTGTGGTATTTTGTTACTGAACGTTTGCCTCGTCGCCATACTTTACGACCCTGTAGAGAAGCACCTCAAGAAGGCAGAGCTTGTCACCAGTCCTGACGGGGAAGATGTCAAGGTTAGGGATTCAATTTGGCATTTCGTGATTTGGTGAACGCTTGAATGAATGTTTGAACGGTTTTAGGAGGCTCCAGTGTGCATTCCATCAGAGCCCATTCCGATCCCTGAACGGGGTCGACCGGTATTTCAAATTGGACACGTGAGAAAACTCATTATACGTTATTACCGCCAACCATGTGCAAAATTTAAAGTTGAGCTTTATGGATGTAGGATACACCGCCGGGAGAAATGAGCTGGTCACCTTCGTCCAATTGTGGGCCAAGTCCGATCGCACTCAAGTTCTCAAGGGAGGACAGCAGTCACCACCGCCAAGGGCCAATGCAGCCAAGCCTATGCTCAACCCCTGACCCATCGTCCCTGCCCCCTCACTCAGCTACTCATAGCAAGCTCAACCTGACAGCGATCCCAGAAGATGACGCCCAGGTCGACTGGAACTTCTTCAAGGGCCTCCCGCCAGGGAAGCAGAAACTTATCAAACTTTCCACACATGCCCCCACACCCCCGTCGTCCATGACCCAACTCCACGGTCACGGTCATCCCCACTTGTCCCAAACTTTGTCTCAGGGTGAAGTGGAAAAGGGACTCTGTCGTACCATGAGCATCATTTCCAATGTCTCCTCTTCCTCCTTCCGATACGTATCGACTATCCACCATGGACCTACCCTCACTTCCATCCAATTTGACGAAAACGTAAACCGCATTCCTTCAATCATTCCACAGTCATCTCCGTCGGGAACAGCTCCAGCCAGGTTCCAGCGCCGACCCAAGGAACAGCGCAGTCGGAAATTGTTTGACTTTTCCTTACTCTCATCTCCATTCTTCATCATTTTCCTTCTTTCCTGTGCAACTACGGCAGTTAGCTACACGAATTTTATCATTCTCCTACCTGCGTATGCGCAGGAGAAGGGATTCCAAAAGACGGAGGCCTCGTACTTGCTCTCCCTCGTCGCCGCACTGGACTTTGTTGGAAGAATTGGAGGAGCTGCCATCTCTGACCTCCAGCTGATATCCAGGAATTGGTTCTTTGTCGTCGGACTTCTGTGCTCTGGAATCACGCTCACGCTCCTCCCTCTTGCATCGACGTGGGCAGGTGTAGCAGGTCTCTGTGCCTGCTTCGGGCTCTTCTCGGGTACGTACGTGGGGGTAACCGCGGTCATCCTGGCCGACCGATTAGGCCCACAACGACTCGGATCTTCCTTTTCCATTTCGCTGTTTCTCAACGGAATTCTTCAGCTTGGAGGACCACCGATCTGTGGCACAGTTTTTCAGGCACTAGGTACAAATGAACCGATCCTCATTTCATTGGGAATCTTCTTGATTCTGGGGTCAAGTCTATGGGTCGTCGTTCCATTTCTCCCACCAGAAAGAAACTGTTGAGTGACCCACTCCACGCCGGCGCAGTGCATTTTTGTATTTTTGCGTGTCGTTAAATTTTAGTATTTTAAAGATTCCGAATTACCGACTCCAAATGACAAAATTGAGAGAGCAAAACGAATAAAATTCAAAATTAGCGATTTGTATCGTATCAGACGTTTGTCAAATTTGTACAATTTAATTTCAATTCTGAACAACTTTTCATTTTGCAATGTTTACTTATACGTGGGTTATTAATTGAAAAGACGCCGATGATTATTTGGGCGGGTAAACAAGGTTTCAAATTTTGACAATCACAAGAAACAGCGAAAAAGGTGGGTGGTGTTTATCTATTTGACAGTTAATTGTTTAGTTAATTGTGATAAGCGATGGATAAAGAAGAACCTCCCCTTTTACCAATTAATACCGACTTGTCAGTAAAGTATCAAAAATTGGCTACGGAGTACGCAAAGGTAAGAAAATTCAGAAATGTGCAAATATTCCTGCGAAACTGCTCGTAGTGAATAGCTCGTATGCCATGACTAGACGAATCTAATCTTTAATAACTTTGTTTTATTTCAGATTCGATCCCAGCTAAATGTCTTGAAGAAAGGCATTGTAGATGAACAAAATAAAACTGCGGCGTTGAAGGTAGGCCAAGAAGATGAATACGAATAAGAAATGTTTCAAATGAAAATTACTATCCTAAATTCGTTGTTTGTTTGATTCTTCTCAGGATGACCTGAATGAGCGAGAGAAGACTATCCGAAAATACGAACAAGAAATTGACAGCTATTCATTTCGAAATCAGCAATTGGAGAAGCGAGTTGGTATTTTACAAGGGGACTTGACGGAGAAGGGAAAAAAAGGCAGCAAGAAAGAGTCAAGAAAAAATGAAGCAGATCACCAACAATCGTCCTCGCACAACAGTGTGCCACTCAGTGAATTATTGAGTAAAATTGACGAAAATGTTCAACTAACTCGGCAGGTAATGGTGTAGTGTCAGCGTAGAGCATTTTCCTAGAATATGACAAAGTGTCCTAACACATTTCTGGATTTTAGATTTCCCAACAAGAAGACACATTCAAGAAACAGTTGCTCGACCTAACGAGTATGTATGAAGAGAAACTTGCATCTGCCACTAGTCATTTTCGAGGGATGATCAATGAACTCCAAAACGAGAAGACAGGCCTAAGTCGTTCCCTCCAAATTGCAAATGATGAAGTTAAAGCAGCAAGAAGTCAAATTCGTGATTTAGAAGACAAAGATAAGAATTCCATCGTGGAAGGGTTACCAATTCTCACGGACCAAGGAGGGGCTGGAGAACCAACTCGAGAATCTACTGCCAAGGCTTCCTGCGACCTCATCAATAAACTCATCAAGTCACAACAGGAAACTGAATACTGGAAGCTTGAGTACGAGCTAAATAAAATGAAGCACTGCAAGTCTTTATTGGTTAGCTATATTCCTTCTTCCTCCACAAAGTGAGCGCAATTTTAACCCATTTTAATCCGCAAAATCTTGATTCCAGAAATACGAAGAGTGCAAAAAGCATTTGAAAGCATTAGGAAGAGAGGATTTGCTGGTGAGTGCCAACGACGTGATGACTCCAGACGGCACGGTTACTACCATGGTGAGTCCTTCAATAAATGCAGTACCAGGGATCTTAATTTCGAATAATGGTTTCATGAATTCAGATTGGCAAAATGGAGATTAGTATGGAAGATTCAGGCGCTGACTTGGGCAAAAGCTATGAGAAGGAGCTAATCGATTACTTTACCAAGAGGGTCAATGAACTCATTCATCTGCTACAACTTACTGATAGGAAAGCCTTCACGTTTTTTGATGAGGTGAGCCCCAGTGCAAGTCTACTTTAAGAAAAAAAACCTTTTTAAACTACACTAATGCTTCGCTATTTCCTCTCCAGTGTAAATCACTGCAAGCCCATCTTGTTCTCATGGTAGAGGAACGAGGTCGCGTACAAAAGGCATTGGATGAGCAGCGGTCAAAGCATACTACCCTCACAGAGGAACTTCAATTGATTACAAACACTTATGAGACGCAGCTCCAGACTCTAACAGAGCACATAGCTAATATGAATGATAAATTGGCTTCGCAGACTGACACGATCGACCATCTAGAATCCCAATTGAAGGTAAGTTGAAGGTATGACCTTGGGAGCTAAGCGTTAAGAAGATATCCAATTTTTAGCAATTTCTCTAAAAACTGTTTACTGTTAATAAGCAGGGATCGAAGAAGAAGTGAATCCGTGAATGGCCACCTTAGCCTAATCGGATCATCTCCATCACATTTTCGGTTTTCATCTGATAAGCGCGTATGATTTATGCAACAACAATTCAATGTTTTGAATAATTTTAATCCTAACAATAAAATTATGCACTGGTGCATCTGATTTGGTGAATTACACATTTGAACCACGTTGTTTTGAACGGTTCTGCTCAATTCGTGATGTGGGAATGTGAGTGTGATTGTGATGCGTCGCATGCATGTTGGATGCTCATGTCCTCTGCATTATTTCTATGAGGATGTAGTACAGGGGGAAACGGACTCCAATCCCAAAGCCAAGAACGCTGCGATGAGTTTGGCGATGTGTTCTCCCCTTGTTCCTTATGTTCCCCGTATGGAAAGGATGCAAAAGAATGGAGCATATTCGGATTCTAGGCGGTGAAAGCCCATACCAAAAGTGCCAGAATCCAATCGAGACCGTTCTGGGGCCGACCTGACTTGGGCGCACCAACAAGGCCTGAGATACGGGGTGGGAAGTGGGATGTTGAGCAGAAAGCGTGGCCTGCGATCTTGTAGGCTGATGCCCCTTTACCAACCTCCTTACGTAAGACTTACCGGTGGAGAATCCCACTTCTGGTACTCGTCCAGCCTCCCTAGTTAGCTCCGCGTTCCGTCCCTGTTTCGATTTTTTCTGATGCAGAATACACAGAAATGTTGCACTTCGTCCTAAAATCACTTCCTAAGCGAAGCGAACGTGAGCAGTAGCGATGAATCCCGTTTCCCACTCGATCAAGAACACAAAAAGGATTCACAATTACAAACGCCCGCTCCAGGGCTTCACTGGTGTTTAATTCGCAACTTTTATTTCCAGCGATTCCATGTGGTGTCTGATCAATTTCTTTCCAACCAACCAATCAATCAATCAATCAATCGGAAGTATTTTATTTAACCTTAGAGAGTAAACTTCGTAAAAGAATTACAAGAGGAGAGAACAATAATAATAGGTGCTTCCGTGCACACCAAAACTCTGATAAAATTAATAAATTGTATTGTAAATAATCTGCTCAACTGTGTCAACTACACAAACAACAACCCTTGAACCGGATAACCGGAACCCGAATCAACCACACTTGAATTCCTAGCAGTGCTTTAAGGAATGGGCAGTTTAAATTAGTTCCTCCCTCCAGTGCAATTAAATTGAAAAATGAAGTTATTAAGCTAAACTCTGAAAATATTTTATAATTCACCTCCTGTGAATTTCTGTGGAACTTTAGGCGTAGAAGGAATTCCAGGAAGTGGGCTGGTTGACGTAAGATTGACCATAAACATTTGGGTCTCCAGAAGAGGCCGGAGGTTGAGAGTTCCAGGACGATCCGCCGTACTGTCCTTGTGGGTATTGTCCATATTGGGAGGAGTAGGGTGGATTTGAACCGTCGTTATAATCGTATCCACCAGAAGGTTGACTCTCCCCGGATGACGGCGGAACTTTAGCAGCTTCAGGATGTCTACAGAAGAATACGAAAGAAACAAAATGGGATTAATCAAGCCATGAACATCTAAAATACAATAACACTTACGGAACTTTGATGAGATTTGGAGCAGAATCTGGTTTCTCCTCATTCTTCACTGCTTTCAAGACGGACTGGACTTCTTCCTCTGCATTTAGAATGCTAAAACAAATGAAAAATTTAAGATTTGAACATTATTCCTTGAATGTCAAAGTACTAGAAATGATACAATAGCTTTTGACCACCATACTTTCTGACATCGTGAGTATAGTCCTCCAGAAATTCCAACTTCCTCCGAGCAAACTTCAGTTTATTCTCCGGGTCCGAGTTCTTGATTCCATGTTCCAGGGCAAAGAGAATCAGCTCCACGTCAATTGGTGTGGTATGCATTCCCAGGTCGACCAAAGCCATTAGAACACTCGATCGTGAATTCTATTATTATAAAGTGTCCAATTAGTCACAAATCAACATACAAGAACTAGAGACACACAAGGAATAGGAAGCTTACAGCATCCACGTCCAGTACAGTCTTGAGTACTTCCACGGCTTTGTCATAGGATCCCAGGATCTGAATTCAAAACAAAAGTTGAAGAATTCAGAAAAAAATTCCGATTGGTGGTTGCATGGAACTAAATAGGAGTAAATTGATCATTGAGGCGGTAAACTTACGCGATTCAAGAATCGAGCATATTTCATCGTAAGTTGGACCGAGAGCGACTTGTCCTCACACTCTTTGGCGTATTTCTCAAAGAGTTCTGAGCACTTGCCCAAATTGTTCCTTCGCCTTTCGAAATGGATATGTCGGTAGAAGACTGGAAAATTCGGCGGAGTTGAAGACACTAACTCTTCATAAATTGTACGTGCTTTCTCCAGGTTTCCTGAAAAATTTAAAGCAACGTAACTATTTATTTACATGCACTAGAAGAGATTGGTATGACCCATCGCCATGTCTTGTGATTACCTTGAATTTCCTGAAATGCTGCAAAGTCCAAGTGGAACTTGTGAATTTTTGGGTGATGGATCTTGGTCACACGATTGAACACTTCTTCAATCTTCTCCACGTCCTGGGGATCTTGAGATTGAAGAAATTGCAAGTACTGAAAAATATTCCATAGGGATGATTTAGTACATTCCAGATTTTGAATTTCAAACATAAGTTTGTATCTTATAATATATCTTCGGGTCGCACCTTGTCCCAGTATTCGGCATACATGGCGCATGCGATAAGACATCGTTCGAAAAGTGTAGTTATCCGCTTCAAATCCCCTTTTCCGATTTCAAACTCCAAATACTCTGTCCAGTTTTTCAACTGATTTTTCTCCACGGGCTTCACATGGAAGTAAGGACGTTTGATCTAAACGAGAGAAGAGACTTTATGCTTTAACTAACTTTTGATTCTGAACAGTTTAACTTACGCCTTCTTCATAGGCAGCACGCATCTTGATCTCATTCAAAGTATTTTCGTAAACTTCAGTCCTCTGTTGATGAACCTTTACTCGTATCTTGGAAATGAGGTCATCCGGGTCAACCACACCATCGGATTCCGCTGCGACTTCGTTGGAAAGTGTTGCAAATTCTTCTTCGGAAAGTATCTCCGACGGCTCATGCTCATTGACAAACTCCGATAACCTTGAAGAAAAGGAAATTACAAAATTTTGAACAATCCTTTAGAAACTATAAGTCTCTTACTTTTCAAAATGCTTCTTGAGTGACTGCGTGGGCGTCCGAATCATTTGATCCCAAACTCTCATCACGTTTTTCAAGTTGTTAACTTCATTTTCCCATTGAACGTACTGCTCCCATAATTTGTCAGACCTAAATCAGAACAAAAATGAACTCTGCAATTTAATTCTTGCCAAAAATGACGCATACCGAAATTCCAAGCCGCATGCTTCTATCCCTTGGTCAAATTTTGAACGAATCAGAGCCTCATCATCTTGGTGACTTGACTTGACGTATGTGACAAAGTGAATCCAAAGGTCAACGCTGAGCGGGATTGCCTGGAGGCCACGATTGAAAATCTGAAACCAAAAGATAACAGGAAAGTTAATGGAGTTGTCAATTTCGAGGAGCCCACAGTTGGAGGAATTCAACGCCCCGGGCTCCTGCTTTAAAATAACGTCTGTCTAAAACGCAGTCAAGCAATAATAACAAAAGGAAATGAAAGAACTACAGAAGGGTATCAGTAAAATATAATTTGATATTTTGTCGAATATTTCTTGTTTTGTGTAAGGTCATACCTGTGCCTTTGCTCTTTTGTCTTTTCATGCTTACGACATCCTCAACACACTGCTAATTAACTCTTTGATTTGCCAATCGAGTGGAGACGGGGGGAAGTAAACAACTCATTCAAATTAAATACAAAAGTATTTTGGAATTAACTAAATTAAGTAAGTAAATACAATAATTTTGATGTGAATACAGAGTTTTTGTGGATTAGAATTACAATTGAAAATGGTAGACGCTTCCTCTGTCTCTTCTCGAGCGGACCTCGATGGATCAGTAAAGGCTGAACACTTTAAGAGCAACGTGATTCATTAGTTAGTCATTGGAAGAAATAAGAATAAAATATTTGTAATAATGAGTAAAATTGTGAATGGTTATATACCCATTTGGAGCCGTAGATAAAATTCTACGTCAAAAATTATTATCTCGGCTTAAAATACCTACAATAGGATTATTAGGGAATTATCACAATTCCGGGAAAGGGGAAATCTCTTGAATGAGTACAAGTGCGATTTATTACCTGTTGAACTTCCTGAGCGGATCCACGGCGCTTGGCGTAGTCAGCATATTTCTTCCAGTATCCGTAGCAGTAAGGATACCTCTGTAGGAAAGCGTCGTACGCTTCACCTGCCACGGACATGTTTGCCTGGTTATAAAAACACATTAACATCGTAAATTTTAGAAATTGAAATGAATTAGAGTTGAATTGACATCGAATCTCTTCACGACTTCACTTACCACTTGATCCACGTACTGAAGAAGATGAGTCCATGCAGTGAACTCGCTAGGATCTTGCTCTACGCTTGACCAGTATTTTTCCAAATCCGGCAGAAGTCGCCTCACTTCTTTATCGAGATGCGGTTTTTTGGAAGCCGAACCACCCGAGTCACCATTCTCTGAGGCTTCTTCCAGCTCATCCAACTTTCGCTTCTTTTGAAGCTCCGATTCTCCAACATGAACTTCAAACTCAGAATTCAATAAGACTCCGCCATTGCTTCCTCCTTCGTCTGCAGACAAATGAAAATAAAAGAATTTAAAGCAATAATTGATGAGGGCCATCGGCCATGAGAAGAGCCGCCGACAGTCGAGCTGAAACAATATGAGTTATCTTACCACCAGAATTTTGTAGTCCTTTAGAATGGATGACCGAATTGTTTGGTTCAGTGTCCATCATGGTGCCAGGAAACATGGCG
>JAQIWD010000465.1:0-21188 GCA_034694825.1 Anurida granaria
AGTCAAAAACTAGCAGGACGCCACAAGTTGACCTATTACCGACTCCCGGCTCTTTACCCATGTGAGGAGTCGGAGTCAGAGTCGGAGTCAGTGCGACTCTTGACTCCGAGATTTTGAAGGAGCCGGAGTCGGAATCGAACCTCCAACTCGGCTCTTGGACAAAGAGCGGAGTCGGAATCGAGTCGAGAGCCGCGACTCCGGAGTCGGCTGGGAGTCGGGAGCCGTGAAGCACTATATTCCCACACTCGAATTTGGAATCAGCGTCATATTCCCCTTAGCCGTTTTGCGCCATTTAGGTAAAGAAAAACGTTTTAATCCATAACTTGTCCATCGGCAATAACATTTTAAACCAACATTATTAGTTTGGAAAAATTATAATAATCAATGTTCAATTAAAAAGGGTCGAAGAAATTTCTACATAATTAATTGATTTTGTGTGATTACTTGACTCGGCGAAATTGATTGTCTGTCAATGTTAACTCAACAATGAAAACAAATGAAAAAGCTAAATGTCAAACGAAAAGGTCAAAGGTTAAATTTCAATTTTTTTTATTTCGCGCGCGATTCAAATAGCAGTTTGTGAACTTGTCTCAATCTGCCCCTCGAGCCTCTCTGAGCCTCTCTGGATTTGGCTTCAATTCGTTTTGTTTATTTTGGGCTAATGTCCCTTCCATCGTACGAGTGAAATCAAAGTTTGTTTATTCCATGGGTCATCCAGCTCCTTCTCCACACTATTTGTGCAATGGTGATTCTCCGACCACTCCAGTTTTCGTTAGTCACCTAAAGGACGAATCAGGAAAGCGGATGATCCCTGATCCCACTGTAAGGTCACAGGTTTCCCACCTCCATTGAACAGGAGAAAATGCGCGCTAAATCCACCATTGCCTCTCACTCGTTACGCTGTGACCTTTTCCAATGCGCGGTCGTCAAGCAGTTTCCAATAAGAGGGGTTTCTTTCCTCTTAATGGCCGGTCAAAGGGTTGTTTCTCTCTCCTTGATTACCTCACAGAGCAAGGAACGTCTCAGAGGGTGACAGTTGCGAGGATCCAAATCCAAAGAAGGGCAAGGGGTTCCACGATCTACCTTGAGCCCAGAAATCCCAATGACCTCAATCCCAGTTTCCAATTCCCGAATAAAGTGACACGTAGATGTAGGCCAACGATTCCTTTTCAACTAACTCCGTGCCCAGACCAGTGTTGTAAGCTCATGCGCCAACGAAATGAAACTAGACGTTAACCGGCGACCAAGTGCACGCTCAACTTGAACCTAACCTAACCAAACGAGAAGAGAAATGTATTGCCCATAGTACAAAAAAGTACAAGCCGAGCGTGCACTTGGTCGCCCGTTAACGTTTACTCGAAATGAAAAAGGGGGAAAGAAAACAAATCCAACATCATCCAAGAAAAACCAGACTAACAACCCTTGGCAGCCAAAGGTGTCGCTACGAAGCAAGCAAAGGGGTCGGATTTACCACACCCCAAATGCTTACCCAGTCGGATAAACAAAATCCTCCCACTCGCCGATCCCCGCGCAAGTCGGACTCGTCTCCTCTACTTCCCTCAGTTCCTAAACCCACACTCGTCCATGGACACATTTCCTCTTCCCAATCGCTGAATTGTGTCGCTGGAAGTGACCTTAGTGTCACTTCTTGACCGCCTTTTCACCATCTTTTCAATAATGGTGCCACTCTCGGGTCTTTCCGATGACCCTAACACAACTAAACTAACGTTTTACCCCTTGGTGAATTTATATGGAGAAAACCCGGGAACAACTCGGGTGATGGGGGAGACATGAGACTTCTTCTTTACGCTTCCCTTTACATTTACTTGATAATTAATTGGAAATGGGGAATGTGACATACTGAGCTTACAACACTACTACCTCCGTCATTCTGGTTCACGCCACAGCCATTTTGGATTCCTTGGGGAAAAGCAAACAATCCCAGAAACACTTTCCAAAGCAACCAAGTTTACGCATTTTGTTCTCTTTATTTCTCTGAAATGCTAAAAAATTTATTTTTAGATTAAAATTGATGGCATCAAATTAAAAATAGGGTGGTATTTCTCAAAATGGTTTTGAGAGATTTATAAAAGGGGATGAAAGTGTCTTAGGATTAGTTTTTGTTTGAGATTATTTTGATCCTGGGTATCGTTGTTCTCTGTTTCGCCTGGTTTTGTTTGAGCGAATAAAATGAGTTTCAAAATGGGATTAAAACAGGCAATTGGTTCAAAACAAAAAACCCTAATGAATGAGTGGGGAGTGTATATAAAAATGGAGTAAATAAAAGGCACACCCACTCATAAACAAACAAACAAAACACTCGTCATAAATTAAGTAGAAGGGAAGAACAAAAGAAAGGACGAGGAGCGATGGTCTCCTTGTTTTGTTAATTTCTTCTGTTGTTCCATGGTTGATTGGTGGGTGTAGATGGTTGGTTGGTTGGTTGGATGGAAGGATGTTTAATGATCTCCTCGAAGTAGCTCAAAAAGTAAGTTAAAACCGGAAGAATCTTCTGTTTTGGCCGTTAGCATATCTTTCCCCACCTGTAAAACCAACAAATAAAACTTTACAGTTGATTCACCGTTACACCTTCCTCCTCTCCGAACTAATCTCAGTCTACCCCCATGAAGCACAGAGAGTCCATTTGTATTTTAAGTGTAGTGACTCGTATTTGCATAATTTAAATTTTATATTATTTTGACCCTAACCTGACAGATTCGTTGAAGCTCTGGGATTTTGAGGAGTAATTCTCCAAATTTGGACGGAGACTCGGGACATCGTGCGATTGTGTAAGTTTGCAAACATTGGAGTAGCCTCTCTTGACTCTCACGTACTTTCTCACCCTCTTGCAATTCATCCACTTCTATTACCAGGAATGTCATTAGAAAGGGTTAAATTGTAGAAACAAAGGTAAGGAATAAATACCTGATGACATGAGGATGATGACCTTGAGGGCGGCGTACTCGACTGTGTCGAGTCTGAGTCGTCTCAAGTTGTCTGCAAAATGGATCATGCGCGTGATGCACTGGTTCCCATGGGCATCCCCCTCTCTCAATGTCAACCTCTCATTTATTCGGATGTGGCCGCTGGGCATGGGAATGGATCGGTAGCAGCAGGAAAAGAGAAGAAGCTCACACCAGGAATTGAGTAACAGTTTCGTCTGATCGTCAACCTAGGTCACAAAACAAGCATTCGAAATTAAAAACTACAATTAAATATTTTATAAATTACTTGTTATACTTCTTATACCTGAATATTTTTAAAAAGGGGAAGTGATTTGCACCATTTGACGAGACGGTAGAGACGACGATCGGCAGCAGAGCAAAGTTCAGCCAAGTAGTCCGCTGTCTTTGTGTTACTCCCATTTGTGTTGTTTGTACTCGGGGACCTCGTGGGGATGTCCGTCAAGGGGTCAGATTCGGCAGAGAGATGCCAGAGGGACTCACACTCGACAATCTCCTTGAGAAGATTCGGGATTTCCCATGTGGGGAGATGATTCGGACTGGATTGGTTGCATGGGTCACCGGATTGGGAGAGGCCACCAGAAGATGATGGTGGAAGAGAATAACTGCAAGCATATGTACTACGACCACCCCTCGTACGATCCTCTCGAATTGCTACAAGTATAAAATAGGATAATTCTTAACCAGACTTGAGTTCATACATTCCAACTTAAGTAAAATCTAAATTCTCCTAATTTGTTTAAAAAGTGAGTTGACCGTTGATGACCCTATTTTTTGTGTTTATTCTTTCTTTGTCTCTTTTCTCCTGTCATTGGGATACTTGGCGGATGACTCGGATAGAGAAAGAGAAAAACGACACATTCTCCTGGATGAGTCTTGTGATGCATGGGTTGAGGTAATAGAAGAGAGAGAGAGACAGAGACAGAGAGGTAATCGAGTACGTGAGACACGCAAAGGAGGGGCATTGCTATTACAAGTCCCAAGGTCGCTTACTCAGAGTTCATCCCAAAAAGGCAAAAGAAAGAAGAGTGGATGTGGATGGCACGTGGTCGTAAATTAGGAATAAAGGAATCACATAACCCCCGCTCACTATGGACTTCCAATCCACTTGACTCTTGCTTAAAATTAAGGTTGTTAGAATTGAATATTTTAAGAATATATGAAGGTTTACCTTCCAATTTCATTCCGACTCGAAGGCACTTGTCAAATCTACAGGCAGGGCATTTCTTCCGTGTAGAAATGGCTACATGGCACGATGCTCCACGAAGGCACACGTAATTCTTGCGATTCTGCACAGTCCTCTTGAAGAATCCTTTACAGGACTCACAGGAGAAAATCCCATAGTGGAAACCAGAGATCCGATCACCACAAATTGGACAGGGGCTAATTAAAATAAATCAATCAACAATAGATTATAAATCAATTTTAATAAACAAAAAAGAGGAGAATGTCCCTTACCTGTTGATTAATTGTTGGCGTGAAATTCCAGAAGAGGTCAAATTGGACGTGAGTAATACTTCTTGTTGGTCGCCATCTGGGGAAAGAAGAAATTACTAGAAAGGTCACTTCAAGTGCTAAATTTTAGATTGCAACTGGGGTCTTACCAAAATCCTCCACTTTGATTCTGTTTTGATTGTGTGAGAGCAGGGGTGAGTTAGATGGTGATGGTGGGGTTGTGTTGTTCGATGAAGATGAGAAGCTCCGCTGGGAAGCATCCGAATTGTGACGAGATAAATTTGAGGAAGGTGTGGACCATCCGCCGAGCGCCGAGTCTGGTGAGTGTGGGATCCTTGGGAATGAGAGATTCATGGGTGGTTGGATGGCATTGAGAGACTGCTGCTGGGAGACTCCATTGGTTGCCATTAAGAGATTGTTATTGTTGTTATTATTGGAACCACCACCACCAGTGGAGTTCTTGTTATTCCCAGGATGATTCGGTGGGAGAGAGGTGGGTAGGAGGGGTGGATGGGTTGAACTTTGGACGAAACTAACATTGGTAGCCAGGGAGGAGTTTGACCTTGCATTGTTACTACCAATCCCAATCCGAGGGTTGGGCGGTGAGAGTGTGAGTGGAGGTGGACGGGAGTGTGCGAGGTCGGAAGTGATGACTGCGCCCAAGAGGTCAAGTCCATGATGATCCTCGACCTCATTCCCCCGCGGAGAATGTTTAATGTAGAAGGTATGGGGGTGGATGTGTGAGGGTGGGCTACTTCCGTTCTCTTCCTCGTCCTCTTCATCATCCTCTCCCAGATCATTTTCAGAGACAAAGGCAGAGGAAGGTTTGGGAGAACTGAACTCTACGTCCTCATTTATGACAACTTCAACCCCAACCTCATGCTCCTAAAGTACACACCACAAACAAAACCAACCAATCAGAATCGAGTATTTTTAAAATGGCATTCACAAGTCATTTGAGGAACTGTATGTAATGATTCACGTGGGAAATGTATCCCGTTGTCTTGTTTGCGAATGAATGAATGAATGACCTGACCTACCTCTGCATCCCCATCTGACAATTCCCCGTCCCATGACATTGGCCTTGGGATGTCATGACGGACTGTGTCAAAGTGGTTCCGATGCGTCACATTCTCTTCCTCCTCGGATGCTTGTGAAATCCTTGCAATTTCATCATCGCATTCATTCTCAATGTCTTCCATTCTTCTTGTGCAACGGAGATTGACTTTCCTGGAATTAATGAAAAGTTAAAATTAGCACAAAGGTCAATGAATGTGTAAATTTATAACTTTATTAATAAATGGGAAGAAAATGACATTATAATTATGCCGCATAATGACGGAGGAGAGTCCTTTTATGGGATTGTAGGAATTGTCTGCATCAGCTGTCGATATGAAGGTTATTCTCTAATCTGAATCAATGGGAGTCAACTCACTCACTCAAGGTTGTTAAGTTCAAGGTCACCCCAAGCTCAAAGTTCACTAACTTACCACTCTGGGGGCTCGTTCTTGCCAAAAAGAAAACCCGATTTATTAAAGTTTATGCAATGCATAAATCAGAACTTGATTTAAATTAATTAAAAAACAGGAATCCAAAGTTATAAGATTGAAATTACAAAATGACAATTCAGATTCAAATTGGGACTGAAACTTAATTTCTGTTTCTTGTTCTAAAAGCCTGTCGGACTTGAGTCAGATTATCAAATTGGATATCAGTGCAATCCCTTATTCACTGGGACAAAGGAATTATCTAGAGGGTACTCACCACCACCACCACCGTGGCCTGGCTGCCGTGCCGTGGTGTGCTTCTAGTCCACCACCGTGACTCACCTTTTCCCTTGTAATACTCACTGTCGTTGTCCTTCTTCCTGTTCACTCGGAAGGATCGGGTTAGGAAATTTTCACAGATGGAAACAAATCAACACTCTTTTTTTTTTGCACAAATCAAGATTTCGGTGAATCCAAAGATAAACAAGGGCGACTGAAACTGAGTGCACTTATCACTATGTTAAGGGTATTTTGACCCCTAGGCTAAGCCCGTGGACACTGAGCCGAATGGAGGGGTTTGATCATTCCTTGTGAATTAGTTAGCCAGGGAGCAGTCAACTCAGAGTCATGACCTTGGCCTTGTAGAATTGAATTGACAGATGCGGACTCGTCATCGCACTCTTTGGTTACATGGCACTCGTCTGAACTTGGAGGAGGAATCATTAGGATTGGTGTCCATGGTCGTTGTTTCTGCTCCGGACAGAGTTTGATAGAGGTCGAGAGGGGCATTGACTTGATTTCCTGTTTGATCATGCACTTAATTGTGTTAATTGGTACTAGCCATAGCCGCAATCAGAGTGAGAGAAGACAAGAAGTGGTCTTGTCCTTGACAATGACAATGGGAATGGATGATACCAACCAACCCCTTTGTCCAAGAGCTCAATTTCATTTTCTGTGGCCTTCACCTTGACTCCTCTCCTACTGTACTGTTGATCCTTGGCCAAATCCAAGAATGTCAAACTTCCTACACAACAGAGTAGCAGCGAGTCCTGCCGTATATGTTTTGGTAGTAATTGGACGAGTTAATGTAGTTACTAATTTAAAGCTGACACAGGGTTGATTGTTGAGGTTATTGTTCACCGGTTGTATGATACTTGAGGTTGAAAGAACAAATGGAAGAGTATAACTTCCATGGTATCCTTGATGAATCCGTCCGGGTAGAGTAGAAGACCGTTGAAGTCGTCTGTGTAGGTTTTGCAAACACAAGGAGAAGGAGAGTCAAGTAACAGGAGTATCCGATTCCCCGAATGAGCTTACCCTTGGTGCTTGGTTGGTTGTGAAGGTGAAGGTGTCTGTTTCTGTGGCGTTTGGGTTTGGTTTAGGAGATAGAGCCAGAAGGGTAAAAGTGAGCTGAGCTAACAATCCCAAGGTGTCCAAATACCTTGTACCTTCCTTCTTCTGTCCCGTTGCCTTGCTCGGTTGACGACTATGGCGGTGGAGGTACGGTGGGTAGACGGTGGTACGGTCGTATGAATTAAAGGATATGGAGGGTATAGCCCAACAACCTCATCCGCCCGTCCTCCGTTGTTCTGTCTCTTCTGTCTGTCTGTCCTCCGTTTGTTGGCTTGGGCAAGCAAGGAAAGAGATCCTTGGCTTGGCAGCCAGCCTTTCCCCTTCTAGGTACGGATGCTACCCGTTTTTTTACTCTGAGTAACCTTGATCTCATCAGACAAATATTCACACAAAAACTGTTAACAAGACCTTAGAAAAAATCCCTTTTTTAAAAAAACTAAAATGAATAATGTCAAAATTTGAATAACAACCAAAGTTGATATCGTTGATAAGTTGATAAAGTTGAATCTTGAATGCAAGTTTCTGACTTCCTTTTCCAATGTCTCCATGCGCCCCAAACCAAAAATAGGCACTAAACGCTGCATTTGAATTTGGACAATTTGTTGAACCACCACCACCACCACCACCGAGAGGAGAAAATTGAGAAATGGAAAAAATTTAGTGTGAAAATTTCTTGCAGATTTAGACTCAGTACCCACGAATTAGTGTAGAAAAAAAGTTTCGTCAATATCCGGGCTACGCCACTATACTACATTTTTACCGAAATTGAATAAATAGAACTTTTGACTTTTAAATGATTCTCAACATTTTCTCTTAACTAATTGATTAGGAAGTTCTTATCCTTTGGAAATGGCATCAGGAGCTGCCGGTAAGATTGGAACCTCTGGACCAACTACTCTCAAGAATCCACCAGAGTCAAGTTCTGGTCAAAATAGTCAAGACTCAACTGGTGGTGGTCCAAATGGTACAGGGACTCAGAAGCCAGGAACCAAACTGAAACAATCATCAAACGTCTTTGGAATTGGTAATCGCACCTTCGCACCAATAATAAACAAGAAATACAGGTAATTAACCATAAGTTAAGGATACTAGAATTTCTTTTTGATTTTCAGATGTGTCTCAAAAGACAGAAATTGATGAGCTCCGTGATCAGTTCAAGAAAAACAATCGTGTCCGTGAATTTATATCACACAATAACAAAGTACATTCAGTGGATTGGAACTGTGATGGAAGACGACTTGCCTCTGGCTCATTTGACAAAACTGTGGCAGTCTACGCCTTCGACAACACCAAATTGGTCATCTAAGAATTTCTTAATACCGGAAGTGATGGACCCAATTCGGGTGTAGGAAGTTACTTAACAAATTGTTTATGTTTGTAGAAGGTGGATCACATTTGCAAGGGTCATGCGGATTCCGTGGACCAACTCACTTGGCACTTGAGCAACCCTGACCTTCTGGCCACAGCGAGTGGGGACAAGACAGTGAGGGTCTGGGACACACGACAACAACGAAATACCCACTGCTACCCTACAAAGGGTGAAAATATTAACATCACTTGGTCAGGTGATGGGAATTACATTGCCACTGGGAATAAGGATGACCTCTTGACCGTCATTGACATTCGACAAGGAAACAATCTCCTGGAGGAACAATTTAAGTTTGAAGTAAACGAGATTACATGGGACCCCACAAACAAGTTTTTTCTTCTTACCAACGGAGAAGGGAATGTCTGCATTTACAGGTTTGTACAAAGGCATCTACTAATCATTACATTTGAAATCCGTATTCTTCAGTTCAGACTTAATTGTTTGTGGTTTTCATTAATTTTCAGTTTCCCGGACTTCCAGCTGAAGCACACCCTCAAGGCACACACAGTCAACTGCATCTGCATTGAATTTCATCCTTCGGGTGATTACTTTGCAGTTGGCTCCGCCGATGCCATCGTCTCCCTCTGGACTGCTGACACTCTCGCCTGTATTCGAACTTACACCCGGTTGGATTGGCCTGTCCGTGCCATCAGTTTCAATCACAATGGATCTCTCATTGCTGCTGCTTCCGAGGATTTGGTCATTGACATTTCACATGTCGAAACATCCGAAAAAGTACAAATTCCAAACTCAAATAAACGAAAACTCAGTTTCAATCATTCTGTGGAATTGGATTCTTTTCAGATTTTCCAAATCCCAGTTGAGACGCCGACATTTACGGTTTCCTTTCACCCCACTCGTAATATTTTGGCATTCGCCTGCGACGACAAGGACAAATACGATCGAGAGAGGGATAGTGGGGTCATCAAAGTGTTTGGACTTCCAAGCGATTAAAAGAGCCTTTCTTCAGCTTCACGTTCGTCAATTGTCAATGAATTTATTTTTGGCTCCTTTCATTTCCTGAACTGAATTAGTTGAGCTAGTATCCTATCCGTGAGAGGTGAATTAGGTCTCTTGGCCTTTCGTTCATTGATTAGTGATCTGGAGGTACAAGAAACCAGAAGGATAAGCATAACGTATGATATTTTTATAATGGCAAATGTCATTTCATAAAGTCCTTACTTGGCCAATGCAAAATGATGGGGAGTCCTAGATCGAACTGAGGCATTTAGCAAGAGAAGATTAAAAACATCACGCTATTAGGAGAGATAAAAGAAACAACATAAATCGATTAATAATTAAGACTTAATCAATCAATCCCCACCTGAGCATTGCTCCCTCCCACTTTGACTATTTTGTATTTCACAGAGTTTAGTAAATCTGCTGCTTCCGTGTAGTGCTTCTTGTCGTATGCAACGATCGCTTCCAGGAGAGTCACTCCTACTTCCTGACTCACTTCACATTGATCAGATTTACCCAGCCTAACAGTTAACGTTTTTTAAGTTGATCTTATTCAAATGAATTTTAGAAACTGTGTTGCCAGTACTTCATGAATTCCTTGCAACTGTTGAAGAATTCCAGTGCGAGTCCATCGTCCCTATTCCCAAGGAATGCCATGAGGAAGTGGGCATCATTGAACAAGAGCACGTGGTCATCTCTATGCTTCTCTGCTATCCTACCAATGGGACCCCATCGCCCTCTCACGTCGACATCTTTCAGTGAAAACAAAGGAGGTCAGAAAAGGTCAATGACGTTGGATGGGTGAGTTCAAGGTCGCTTGGAAACGAGGAAATAAAATACGCATAAGGTTGGCCAGTCAGTCTTGTTGACAAAATTGTTTCCAAAAAATGTCACTTCCGCCAGAATTTCCGCCAGCTAGTGCCTTTTGCATGACACCTTAACATTAAACAGCATTGACCTGGAGGAAGTGACATTTTTTGGAAACTATTTTGTCAACAAGACTGACTGGCCAACCTTATGCGTATTTTATTTCCTCGTTTCCAAGCGACCTTGGGTGAGTTACCGAGGGGGGAACAGAATCGACAATAACACGGAAGTATTACGGTTTATCAAAGTGAATTCTTGTTGACAAAAACGCTTGTTACCAGAGCAAATTCAATTTTTTTTTTATTAAACTCGCCCGCTAATTAATTTTCCTGAAATTAGGGTGACCACACAATTGCACCCATTCATTAATTCCAAATAAAACTTCAGTTAAGAATTCAGGGACTCATACACGCACCCAGTAAAATGTGACATGTCCCTGAGGAATTGTGAAACAAGAAGTCCCTGAATTCTGGAATGAAGTTTTATTTCGATTTAATTAATGGGTACAATTTTGTAGTCACCCTAATTTCAGAAAAATTAATAAGAGGGCGAGTTTAATATATAAAAAATTGAATTTGCTCTGGTAACAAGCGTAACACCCTGGTAAGCGTAACATTCTGGTTCGAGAAATTGGTCATCGGATCGCCGAAGCCACTGGAGAAAAGCGTGCCACTCAATTCCTTATCCAGCGACTAAGTATCACCTTGCAGCGTGGGTCGATTCTGGGGACACTCCCTCCAGGAAAGGAACTCTTGGGAATCTTTTTACTTGTAATTCCACTGACTTTAGTGTCATAGGTTACGGAGTCTGCGCAGTTCTGTTTGTTTGTTTGAAGTTTTTGTCAACAAAACTTCACTCTCATAAGCCGTAATACTCTCCTGCTAGTTTCGAAGTTGATCCTCCTAGACTTTTATAGTTATTACACTTCACTGTGAGTTACCTTGAAGTTGTAGACGATAGAGCAAAGAGGCAGCATCCACAAAGTCCAACATTGCTCCCGAACTGACTGCAGATGGACATATGTTCTTTTCAAAGATGGCGATTGCTGCTTCTGGTTGGTTTATTTCCATATTGAATATTCCCCAGTGCCAGTAGGTGTGGGTGCTGAGGTAGTTGCATCTTTCCCAGTCACCCACAGTTCCTTCGAGCAGTGACATTCCCTTCTGGAATTCTCCAGTCATTTCATAGACGTGCGTCAAGGCATGCGTTGCCCAACCATCTTCTGCGTTCAAGCTCAGCCCAAGCTTGGCCATCTCCTCTGCTTCTCCGAATCTATTCGTCTCCACCAGTCCAAACGCGTACATTCCATACAAGTAACTACAGAAATAGGCAAATGTCAAGGGCTTCAAAGGGGTCAAACAAACCATTGGAAATGTTTTACCTCTGCAAAGGGTCACCCTTGTCCCACTCTGGGAGCACTCGGGCAATGGAATCACGCACTGGAAAAAGAACCAATGAGCATGAAAATTTTCTTGGGGTCACTTCACTTGGTTTGATCTCTTTTTCTAATTTACTTTGTGTTTGTTTGCCAAGGTAAAAGTAAGTGTCCTGGAGCATCTTGATGGCATGCATGTCCTTTGGGTGGAAAAGTAAAACATCCTCCCAATGACATACCGCACTCTCCAAATTACTACAAACACAAATAAAAAATTACGAAATGAACTCATAATTCCCAACCCAAATGAATGAGTCTCACCCATCTGCCCATGCTTGGATTGCCCTCACATGCCCCATCTCCCGTTCACTGCACTTTTGCTTCTCGGCTTCACCCACCAATGCCCTGATTGAGCCCCTGAGGTCACAATCTTCCTTCTGGAGGGAAGTTCCAGTCCCAATCATTTCCAGGCCCAGGGTCAACGCTAACCCCAAAACTACAATAAGGAAAAGAGAAAGAGGTCAAGTGCCATTATCATTCTAATTTCTTGCGTATTAATTTTGCTTTACCAAAATGAGGATCCGCCTCGTTCATTTTCTTAAGAGAATTTGGTAGTCCGCCGAGGCTAGGGTCATCATACCATCCCGTGTATTGGGTCAAACTGGCATCATACAGCTTGCAGGCTTCGTTGCTAGTTGTGGAGAGAGGCATCCCTTCCAATGCCCATTCCTACAAAACAATTAATCCATCAATTAATCAAGGGATAAAATTAATTTATAAAATTTACATTCGCGTCTCTCCATTGGGATCTCCTCATTCTTCAACTTTTCATATAATCCCTTGCCAGAACTCTGCAAATTCTAATTTTATTTTATTTTTAGATTAACTGCTGAAATTCCTTTCGGTTCACCTTTCCTCTTCAGAAGTAGAACTTTGGTTATTTGGCTATTCCATGGATACAAAAAGAGACAACAAACCCAAGGTCTCTCACACATAAAGTAAAGTAAAGTGCTGAGCATGAGCCATGAGCCATAAGCGTATGGAGAAGGGGATAATCCCAATTAGATCATGGTCAAACTCAGCTTTCTCCGCGGAGGAATAGACAATGAAAACTCCTCCCACAAATTTTCCCCGGTGAAAGTCCTGGATGACTGTCGCGACTTCAACTCCAACCCCAAGCATATGCTTTTTTATGATTTATCATTGAGGACTGATATAGGAAATGATAATTGTGAAAAAATTAGCTCACTAGATGAACAGCTGAATTAGTAATCACGAGTCAAAATATTGAGTGACTCTGCTTGTGAAAGAGGAGTGCGTGCTAGTCATCCGATGTGGGAAACACGTTCAAACTTTGGCGGGTTGTACCAGGGCTGCGCATAGAAGATTTTCATTGTCGGGTAGCCTCCACCCCCGATGCCAATAACACACCAGACTATGGTTTTTTAAAATTTTATAACTTAGTCAGTTTTTAATGTATCGAGTTGGGGTTTTTTTCTAAATGAAGCTCAATCGCATGATTAAGACGTGTGTAATGTGCAGGGTTATTTAGCTTCTAAGCATTAATAAGAATGGAAAACAAAATGACAAAATTTGCAGGCAAAAAGAGCAGAAAAGAGAGGGAAAAGCTACCCTCCAAAACTCGAATCTAGATTGTGTGGCGCTCTGCATTGACTCCACTCAGAGTGAAGCGGGAGTTTGACCATCGTCTATTGAGATTAATGCAACGAAGGTCATTTGCCACAAAAGTTAAACTTTGTCTCTTCCAAACCTTGCATCCAAATTGCCATCATTCTCGCTAGATTGCTCATCCAAGTTCATACAACGAAAGAGTTAGGGCTCATTTAATTATTTGCGAATTTTTGAATGCCCTCTGTAGCTCGTTTACCTGGTATTAATGATGAAAGGTCATGGACAGGTCAACTTCAGAGGCGTCGTTGGTTAGTTGTGCAGCGGACGGGCGTACCATCTTGCGATAAAATGTGGAAATTCTAAGCGGGGGATTCAACACGCGGGCATTCAGTTCAAAATTCCCAAAGAAAAGGGATTTTCCGGCTATTTTCATTCATCAAAGTAATTAATTCATATAGAAATTGATGGATTGACGATTGTTATTATTTTTCCTACTCCAATTCAATCAACACTAGGTGGGAAACGGATAATCAAAGGACAACTTACTTCATTTCATTTATTCGACCGGAAATAGGGTAATAATGAAACAATCATTCATAAGTCATCAGCATTAGGTTAGTTTATCGTTGAGTTACAGAGATCACGGAGGAGGACAAGGGAATTGTCCGCTTCATCCATCCATATCCCGATATAAAGCATAGTGTCTGGTGAGATTCAAGATGGTCGTACCATTGAATGACCGTGGGGATGGCTTCTCTGTAGGGCCAGGAAAATTGGATAGAAGCATACCACCTAGCTCTGCTCGCCCTACTGGGTCATCTAACCGAACTACTCCATCTTCACAAGAGAGGACGATGCCTGTCTTTCTACCTGAGACACACGTCCAGGGACTCCCTCCTTTTCTCAACAGAAGCATGCCAATACAAGGACAGGGGCGACAAGGTAAAGACCCGATTAGTTTATGTTAATCTGGAAAATGATCAATATTGCTCACAGGATCCAACGATATTTCTGAACTCCTCCGTTTTTAGGTTCCTTGAGTGATAACCGCTACTCACCCACTTCATCCCTTCGTACAAATCCTCCGGCAGCCTTTAACTCCCTACAATCTCCCACTGGACGACCTCTGACGGGAGGGATTGGACCAACGCCCACTTTGCCCCGTGGGATCCTGCGTAATCCTGCTACCAATGGGAGTAGAAGTGGGCGATTGAGCCGTGGCGGACTGAGTCCACCAACACATTACGCCCCTTCCACTCCTCTGCCGGAGGTCCAGAATGTGCCGGAATCCATCGAAAGAGCTGCACGAATAACAGAGTCAGTCTATGCCAAGGACAGTCAGAATCCAACATTGTTCCAGGCACTGGTTGGGAAGGACCAAGTGGGAGGTAACCACCTCACTCCCTTTTCTTCCCTTCCTTTGTCCAGCATTAATTGTGGGCGGGGTTAATTAATGAAATGGAACTGAATTATTGACTGGATGCACTCAGGTCTCCGTGCCGTGAGTGGAATGGTTGAGCAAGATTACCCCGGAGTGATAGAAAGGGGATTTCTCTCCAAAAACCTCTTTACCATCGAACATCAGACTCCAATACCAACAGAACTCAGGGAAATACTCACCCGTATGATTCTCAGTTAATTACGATTAATCAAGATAATTAAGGATTCAGATGGACACTTTGTCATTTTTTTAGAAACGGAAGGAGGGGTATGTCAGATGGGAATCTTCCCTGAAATCAGTAGAGCCTGGATGACCATCGGGTCTGACTTGTACCTTTGGGATTTCAGAGACGGGTAATTAGGATTACATTAATTAAATCTAATTAGTCAATGTCTAAATTGAAAGTGGTGTTGATAATTTATGACCTAGGAGTGACCTCTCTTTCTATGACGGACTCTCTGAACCCATTCTGGCCTTGGCTCTCGTCCCAGCCAAACCGAATGTGTTTAGACCCAATCTTCGTCACGTCCTTTGTGTGACCACAGTCACGGAAATTGTCATGTTGGGATTCATCATTGTACGGGATGAGTCCAGCCTTGGATTGGCAACGCCCGTCAGAACAAGTCGGTCTCACAATATTTTTTAACTTTTGTAGTGATAGTAAAATTACCAATAGATACTTAATAATGTCTGCATCGATGTTTTTATAGCACTGGAAGTAATTGCCCAACCAATTTACACGCTTCCATCCGAAGGAATGAACTTCACTGTCGTTACAGGAGATTCCAATGGACGGATTTTCATTGGCGGAGAAGATGGATACATCTATGAAGTATTTTATCAGGTAACGGACCAGGTGACCATTGACTCTCCCATGGTCATTCTGCACCTTGTATTCTCATTTTTCTTTATGTGTAGGCTCACCGCGGTTGGCTCCGTGACAAATGTTGGAAAACGAACATGACCAAATCTTTGATTTCTAAATATTTGCCCAAATTCCTTTCCCTCTCAACTACGGATCGACTAAAGGAGCTTGTGATTGACAACCAACGTCACCTCCTCTTCTCCCTCTCCTGCGGAGGCACTATTTCAGCTTATGACCTTGGCTCAGATGGAACAGAATTCTGCCACTTGAGTTCAATGGGACATGACACTCTCATCAACAGTGCACTCGTGGCCTCACGAAAGTCAATCGAACCAACCACCCTCGCTAGGATTCTCTCAATTGCACCCATTGAACACGGGGAGTTCAATCTGGTGGGGATGTCAGATGCTGGGACTCGCGTCTACTTTTCCTGTTACCCTCGACCTCAGTTTGGGGTGAGTCCCACGGCTCGTCCAACCACGCTCCAACTGGCCCACATTCGACTTCCACCAGGGTGCTCCCCCTTGTCAACCATGCGTAAACCTACTGGCACAACTGCAGTCTACTACTCTAATGGTATGAAGCAATAAGTAAACATAAAATAAACACTTTAGCTTTTAATGGTGTACTTTTTCCAGGAATATATGCGATCTCGACCCCTTCTTCTCGTGACTCTTGTGCCATTTGGTTGATTTCCCCCTTCCTCTACCCGACGCCCAACTACGCAGAACTCCCCACTATCCACATTGTGCCAGGGACGACGGTTGACATCCGAGAAGTGTCACTGGGCGATGTTAGCCCCATGGACTTCCAGCAGCCAGAAGTGATGACACAACATTTGCCATACAGGAGGGAGATTGTGGTACTGACGAATCAAGGGACGACTGTTCTGAGGGCTTCCAAACCATATGAACTTCTGAGGGATCTTCTTGTTGAGAGACAAACGCCAGAGAACATGAAGTCACACTTTGACATTCTACCAAGCAGAATCCAACCACTCGCCAACGCAGTACTCCTAGCCATTCATCCGTTCAACTTTGCAGAAAATGTAAGCTCTCAGAGTCATCACTTCCCTATTTCTCTCTTACACAAATTCATTCTTTAGATTCATCTAATTTAAGTTTTGTGTTTGGTAGATTGTGGATTTAGCCACTAAAACCATTTATTGGTATGGTGGGGGTGGAGGTGGAGGTGGGACAACGGAAACCCCAACAGTCGGACTCGGAACTACGCAGAGACCTCAACAAGTAAACTTCGACCTTCGACATACACCAGGTCAGTCACCATTAAGTCATTATTAGGCAATCTGATTAGAATTAGAAATGCCCACTCTACTGAACCAGTATCCTCTGAATCCAATGAGATCACTGGTATCAAGAGGAGGGGAAACTAACCTTCATTTCCACTTTTCTACCTGTTTTTCCTAGGAAAATACAAAGTGGAAATGGAACAATATAATTTACTTCCACTTCCATTCTCATTGAAGTTGAATGAAGTTCTCGGATTTTATTTCCCATTAAGTTTACATTGTTGTTTTTTTTTTACTTTTTAGGTTTTTATGAAGGGACGTTTAATCAGGGGAGTGGGCAGAATATGAATCCTGCTTCCGCGTGGACATCTCCAGGTGGGATTCTTCTCCAGAGTCCTTCTTCTCCATTGGGACCCCCAAACCTCTCATCCACACTCCGTGACCCTCCAGCCCCACAGTCAGGGGGAGGTGTTCAGCAGGACGGAGAGCCCTGGTCCTATTCTGCCAAGCATGATGCGATTTACACCACAGTAGGGAGGATCCTCGCATCATTCTGGAACATTAAACTACTAAGGACTGGGAGGGTGGAAGGGACTAATATCAATGTGGTAACAAAACAAACCAATTTTTTTAATATAGAAATTGATTTGAAAAATATGGGAGTACGTTGTGAAATCATTTTTGAGCAGATTTTGCCGAATATCAGTGGGGAACAAGTATCCTATGTGATCCATTTTATTCAAAATCTTCACAATTTCATCATCAACAATCCATCACTCTACATGACCAGGTGATGAGAGTAATCGAGTACCACGGGGAACTCTTCTTCGTTTTATAAACTTTGATTCTCATTGGTTATTATTCAGTTACAAAGTTGAGATAAATTCGAGACAGGAAGAGACGACGGTGACTCCGGAAGGACGTCGACTCCTCTCTTATGAAAATGAGAAGATATCCATGGCTTCCTTGCGGAATTTATTGGGTCACTCTCTCGAAGTACTTGGGATGTGGAAAATACTCTGTGATCATCAAATCAACATCATCCTACAGGCAAAATTTTAATCCTTTCTGTGTTCCTACTATTCTTTCTCCATTTTAATTAAATTTTGTGGTTGTAGGGAGTGGATGAACGTTTTCTGAATACGACCATGAGAGATCTCATTGTGGCCGGCCAAGAGTCAATCCCCATCATCATCAACTCACTCATTAGCAAGTAAGTGACACCCATGTGAAGGAAATCGCCCCATGTGACCCCTTTTCCTTTCCTATCTGAAGGTACCTTGGTGACAATGCTGCAGTGGATGCAATTAGCGTCAAACTTCGTGAAGTGTGTCCCACTCTGTTTAGGAATGAGGATGCGATTGGGTCAAAGGTAGCAGAGATCCTCCAGAAAGCAAGGCAGACGGCGAATGTAGGAGAAAAGGAAACGATGCTAAAGGACTCACTCATCCTCTGTGAGAAGATTTGTGGGATGGGACGCGTGAACATTAGGAACTTTTGCATGCAGTTTGCTGAGCTTGGATTTCCCATTGGGGCCATTAAACTCTGTGAGTCTGCTGCCACTGCTGTGGATCCAAACAACTTGGCCAGGGGAGGAATTAAATTGAGTAATGTGGATCCTGCGTCTGCCCAAGGACATCACAACAGGTCACTCTCCTCCCTTAGTTGGATTTCAATTGGAATTGTTGAATTTTAGTTTATATTTTTTATATTTTTTTTGGATTGCAGATGTGAAATTTACAAGATTGTGTTCGAGATCCTTGATTTGTATTTCAATGCCTCGAGTCGTGGACTCACTTTGTCTGGAAGACCTTCAGATGAGTTCTTGGCTCCAGAGAAGGCTCGTTTCTATGCAGATGAGACATTCCATGGGGTGTTGGCATCTGAGGATGAAGTATTCCATGTGCTCCTCTATAATTGGCTACTGGAGAGGGGACTTTTTGAGCGTCTCCTCGAAATTCGTCATCATTTCCTGGATGAATTTCTGGAAAGGGCGGCAGAGACTGCAATCTCGGGGAAATGGACTCGTGGTGGGGTTGGGGACAAGAGGATTCTGGATCTTCTCTGGCGTCATCATGAGATGAATGGTGATCACATCTCGGCTGCACAAACTCTTCTACGACTAGCTGACTCTCCAACGTAAACACAAACAGATGTACTATTTTAATGAACTTCCATCGATTCTTGTTTTTCTTTTTAGTTGTGGACTGGGATTGGAGGATCGACTGGACTACTTGGCAAGGGCCAACATTTGTCTCAAAGGGGCAGGGAGACTTGGATTTGGTGATGAGCTGGAATCATTGGAGGCCAAACTGGAAGTGGCACAGATACAAAAAGGGATTCTGGATGTACTGGTGAATCGGCTGGGTCGCCTGAGTGGGTCCTCCTCACAATCCTCATTTGACAACGCACTTCCAAATGAATTGAAAAAAATTCAAGATGGAATCACACGGCTCAATGCTCAACTATTTTCAAATTCAGAAGTAAAATACTTTATATGCAAAAGAAGAACAGTTTTTCTTAATTTGTTGAAAACTCCCACGTGATTTTTTGTGCTTTTTTTTTTAGCTTTACGAGGACTTTGCAGTTCCTTTCAAATTGCACGAGTTCAAAGTTGAGATCTTTTGTGTGGCGGGTCATCAGAGTCAAAACATGGTGGAGTCATTCTATGCGGACATTGTGGAGGCAGGTATGCAAGTCCAAACATGTCGAAAAATGGCAATGGTCTAATAAATGTGTAATAGAACTTAAATGAACTTGTTTAAATGAATCTGTTTGTTTTCATTTAGAAATGAATGCAGTAAGCGGAGAGCCTATGGAAGCCCAGGCAGAAATCATTAGAAACAAGATTGTGAGTTTAGGAAGAAAATATGCAAAGTCACCCACTTACTTTCCTGTTGGTAAGCGGAATCTTGATTAATTAATAGGGGTTAATTGATATTTAATTGAAATTAACTGTAAAATGAATGTCGACCCCTTACCAGAGTACTTGGTTGAACATTTGGAAGCGATGAAACCAGCGCAACTGGCTGACCAATCCTGGGTTGTTAAAATCATGCAAGAAGTGGGAGTCCCTTTCACTGATCTCATCAAGATTTATGAAAGGTCACTACTACTACTACTACTACCTTCTATTCTATTTACATGTGACACCCTCCAGTAACACTTTTGAATAAGTGTGATGGTGGGATGTCAGTCAGTGAGACGAAGATAAAGAGTCTCTTGGGCGAAGCCATGATGACCTGTACCACTTTAAGTTTATTTTTCGTGTCATCTGTTGATTTGTGGTTGTATTTGTTTATTTTCTTTTTGTAGACTTTGGAGTGTGGCTGCAGAGGAGCCTGGAACGACGTCAAGAACGCAGACAGAGAACCAACAAGCGCAAATTGCCCGGGTGGTAATGGGCATGGTGGACTCACTGGTGAGTCGCTCAATCAACCTCATCCTATCTCGATATCACATGTAAGTCCTTTCCATTTTAGGTTTGACCCTTGACATGTCTCAACCTGAATTTCTTTATTGTGTAGGACTGAGTTGATAGAGAAGTGCAAAGGACTCTTGGCCAAGATGATTGTTGAGTTTTCATCTAAATTTGAGGCAGAGGCATCTGAGTTGAAGAATCAACTGACAAGGGTCAAAGATCGACTCGCCTCCTTCCAACAAGAAACATCAAAATAAACCATAATTCATTCTATTATTTCTATTTACAAATTAAAATTCCACCACTTTACCTTTACCTAAATGATCCAATGGTGGTGGATCTCTCTCGTGTAATTTTCAATTGTTCAATTCCAATTCATTAGTAATTTTTATAAGGATCTACTAACCTCTATCTCCCTGTTCCCAAACAAACAAGGCGGAAGGTATGGAGTTCAATAAAGTTTTTGCGTCTTCTTTTGTGTAGTTTTGGAGTTTGCGAATAAATTGAGGAGAGAATGTGCGAATTGCTCTTGTAGTTTGTATTCTTGTCTTTGGTCTTGGAAGAATAAGTTCATTCACGTTGTGTCCGTCTGGGTGATGAAGATGATGGGAGGAAGAAAGGGAAAGGGAAAGGGAATACGAACGTAAAATTCATTCATTCACTCATTCATTGCCCAGCAATCCAACAACAGTGTCCTTAGTGGTGTGCCAACTCGTCTGAGAACAGAAAGTGAATATTTTGATTCCCCCCC